>VMRN01000009.1:3750154-3975020 GCA_010277015.1 Poeciliopsis turrubarensis | reverse complement strand
ATGGATGGATGGATGGATGGATGGATGGATGGATGGATGGATGGATGTGCAGCTTTGTTCTGTTCTCACTTTGGGGAGATGGGAGAGGCGGCGTTGCGGTTGGTGTAGTTGACCAGGGCATTGAAGGACTGGTTGACCCACTGCCAGAAAACCACAGCAGGAACGGTCCTGAAACCAGAGCAGCAGGTTCAGCTTCCGCTTCACAGCAGGACGGAAAGATACATGGATGTGAGTCCGGTCCGGTTCCGGCTACCTGTAGAACTGCAGCATGAAGCCCGTGATGGCCATGCCTCCGGGGACCTGGAAGGACATGCGGCCGATGAGGTTCATGCGGTCCCCCGTGTCGGGGTGGAAGGCCGAATCGTACAACTTCTTTGCATAGTACAGCTGCTCTACTGAGGTACCTGGGGGGGTGGATCCTGCCCTGTGCAGAACCACAGAACGATACCACTCAGGTGAAGCACAGCAGATGATTAAATACTTCAGCAAATCGTTCACAAGCGGAGACAAAAACCTAACTTGGCACAGATCTTCCCAGAGGCTGGTCTTTTTGAAAAAATAAAAGATAAGACATAAAAAATTCAAGATGGCCACCATGGTCTTTAAGGAAAATGTATTTTTGTACCACATTTGCAAATGTTGTTGGTGTCAAACCATACTTAGTTGCACCCACAGAATAGTTTTTATAGTTTTTGGATTTTCCACCAACATTTAATAGTTTTTAAATAAAATTGGTGATTAAATAAATTTGGCTGGCGTCAAAGTTTGAATATTTTTCACAATAGAAGACATATTTTCTTGTTCTTGTGTTTTCTGGTTTTCAAAATGGTCACTGTGGTTGTAATGGATAATTGATTGCACTAAAATCTTTGGCAGTTATTACAAGTGAAGTGCACAGCTGACCAAAACATTAGGCTCACTGACCTGTAATTCGCTAAACAATTAGCGAATCGTTTACCTAAATAATTTGCTAATTGATTAGCAGAGCTAACAGGATTAAGCTATTGATTAGCAGAGCTAACGCTAAACTGAAAAACATAAAAATTTGCAGAAGCTAACACTAACCATTGAGACGACTGTCTGGATGGAGACAACTGCATAAATGACCAAAGTAGAAAACATCTGATGTGACAAAATTCACCCCAGTCATGGAAATGGGTAACATTTTATGGCAATGATTGGTTAAAAAGTCTCAAAAATGGTGGCCATCTTGAAATTCAAGTAGTTAATGGGAAATATGAAGAACATAAAAGCATGCACATTTTTCTGCTTGTATCAAATAATGAGTTTACAGAAATGTGCTGCACTTATGGGGAAAAAAGAGGAAATGCTCCTCCCGCATTACGTTCATTTTTTTTCTCACCTGCAGCTTTCTACTAGCGCTTTGGCTTCATCCAGCTGTGAGTCTGGGAGGACCGCGGTTCTGCAGTCGGTGATGTTGAAGAAGTGCTTCAGCCGCCCCATAAAGGTGGACTGATCCCACCGGGGAGCATCAATGTCGAAGGAGCTCAGAGCCATTTTGTTTGTCAAAGTCGGGCTTTTTGCACCTTGTTCGCCCTGAAGGAGGTCACCAGGAGGTCACCAGGAGCTCCAGACGAAACCTGAGTACCAACAGAATATTCTCTAATTAAAGATATCACATGTTCTTTATAGTCTGCATAACCATCAAACTTCTGCACTTCTCAAATGTGCTGGAAACATCCAGCGTACTCTCATGGCCCTGAACAAAAACAAACTCCTATTTTCCCTTGAAATAATTTGAAGGCCCAACAGACTTTCACTGGAAATCATTGACCACCTCCTGCTAAATCCTTCCATGGGTAGTCGTTTTGTTTCTGCAGCTGCTGCGCTTCATTTTAATCACCAAGACGACTCAAAACCTGCTGAATAAGCAGCAGAAAATCCAAACTCTCCTCTGTATGTGAAATGAAACCTTAAAGTTTCAGGTTAAAAATAAGCAGGAAAGAAAGAAAAACATATCTGTGGTGTCTGACTGGAACTGGATTGTTTCTGAAGCTGTTTGTTTTGAAAGTAGGTTAAAGGGCTGCAGATGCAGGTGGGGGACACAGAGTAGATTCAACTACACTGATTTAAAACTGATTTAAAGTGCAGATGAAAGGATAAGGAAGGTGCAGTAAAAATTATAAGCAGGGATAATTATCTCTTTAGCATAAACATTGATTCTCCACGATACGTGAAACCTGAAAGAAGGTCTGTTTTAACAGCATTAGCGATAATTACCCTAATATCCCTCAGAGATTGGCTTTTTTAATTAATCATTTAAATTCTGAAGCAAAATAAGCAACAGGATGCAACAGGGAGCATTTATAAAAGCAAATAATCTATTTAAAACTATAAAAGCGGAATAAAGACAAAACAAATAGTATTTTTAATGAGAAAGAAAATCACCCAGAAACACATAAACTAGATAAAAACATAAATATGAAGCTGCTATCAACCAACAATTGTCACAATATACAAGACAATAAAAAAAAATACTTTAACAGTAACGTGAACGACTTAGTTTTCTGGAAAAGGAAAACCTTTGTGTTGATCACTGATGCCAAATGGTTTAAGATTTTCCCTCTTTTATTTGCTTTGGCAGAAATATTTGTTTTTGTAAAGACCCAGCTATGCACATACAAGACTTAAACTGGTGAGATTATGGCTTATTTTGGGGTTTTTTATTTCATACAAAGATTAAATATAAATAAATATTTATGTAGCATTCCAAATGAAATAATCATCCTTACAAAATAAACAATAATAACAAAACAGCAACATGTAAGCAAGAGAAAAAAATGCTGAGTAATTATGATCCCATTAGCATAAACTTTAGCAAACATGTTACAGAAACGTAAGGAACTAAAGTCTCCAATCTCCGAAGTCTCATTCTTTATATTTAAAATCAGACATTGTTGAGTGAGAAACAAAGTGTCTGCAAATGGAAACAGTATACTGCTCATGCTAGCTGTACTGACAAAAATATTCTGAAATATCTGTGAAACGCTGCCCTGATGTCAGCCTGGTTTCTCCCTGCAACAAATGTCTTTTTCTCACTAAGTTACAATCTCTCCTTACCTGCAGACCCTGCATCATGGTCCCTGCTGCTGGCCTCTGGTCTAATGTCTCCTCCCTGACTTTGCTCTATCTATTGCGACAATAAGTAATCCTTAAATACAACAAAAACAATAGTGAGCGAAGTTTCTGCACAGAAATGAAAGAGGTTGTTTTTTCCCCCAAGCATTAAATAACTAGCAAATAATATAATGTTTTTCAGATGAAAGTAGCTAAAGGTACAAGTGAAGAGTATAGCAGAGTAAAGCTAATCTCTTGTTTTGATTGGAAAAGTTGCAAGGTTTTTGGCATTTTGCTGGTTTGTTGCCATGATTGTAACACACCAGAACCAACACTGCACATCACAACAAACACACCAATCCCCACACTTAAACATGGTAGTGGCAGCATCATGTTGAGGGGATGTTTCTCCAGCACATATAAGGACCCGGATGGAAATAAAGCCTCCAAAATAAGTCTTTTGCCTGCAAAGTATGATGGTGTATTAGGGCCATTGTACATAGAAAAAAAGATGAGTGACTTTCCACAATAAAGCTCACAAATTTTTAGATTAATCTCAGAAATTGTTTTAGAAAAATTAAGGGAAATTTTGCATTTGAAAAGTGGCAAATTTGCAATAACAATTTCAGAGAAAACATTAAAAATCAAAACATTTCTGGGTTATTTGCAGCAAATTTTCAAAATTTCGAAATCAGAAATGTCTCGTTTCTTTTTTCTTTTTGTTTTTTTCGAAAAATATTTAGATTAATCTCAAAATTTCTGAGTTTTTTTTTTTCTTGCAAATTTTCCACTTTTCAAACTTATAAACTTCCCTGGCTTTTCACGAAAATTTCAGAGATTTCTTTCGCTTAACTCTCTTTTTTTTTCTATCTAAAATCGCCACAATAGAGATTTACAAAGAAGAACGAGCAGCAAAGGTTCGTTGTAGTCTAGTCTAGTTTGCACAAATATACTGCAAATTTACTTGCATGCATGGTTACTATAGTTTAGGATTTACTCAGGCTTGACAAACCGGATCTGCAGGTTAGAGCAGATATCTGCACAAATTTCCAATACCGATTTCAATGACATGCATCTAGCGTAGGTTAATAAAAGACAATAAAGTGTTTGGACCGAAATCATTTGGAGAGTAAAAATCAGAGACAGGAGGGATAGTTCAAAGAAACCCGCCAGACTGAGCAGAAAGTGATGCAACTCAGACCTGCAGTTACCAGCTCAGTCTGACACCCCGGAACATCCAACATACCTGCGATGAGATCTCCGCGCGTCAGACAGGTAATCACATTTGCTCACGCGATACGGTGGTAAGGAAACGCGCATGTGGCACGGCGTCATCCAATCAAAAGCTGGGATTGATTCCCCCTCCCCCGCCCCTCCTCCACTAACCCACCTCTTGTAAACCAAACCAACACATGAGGAACAAACTGCAGCCTCAGCTCTACATCCAGTTGAGAATTATTACCTCCGTGACGTGTTTGTCCTGCTGCCAGCGAGGAGAGAAAAATTATAAACATTCACGAGCGAGTGCGGCTCACAATAACCAAAATGTTGTGGTGTCCATTTGTTTTTATCTGTAGAACATTTAGCACGCAGCTAAACAAACATGCTCCTCGTGCTGCGTTCAGGTGAAATGGTTTAAAATATTTCTATGACAACAGCCGTGGTACGCTTTCGTCACAGTGCTACGTGGCAAAACTTGACACGCCTCCCAAATAGGGAATACTAAAACATAAAACCAGAAACATACAGAGCAGCATAGGCTTATAGCAATAAATCACATAATTAATGAAAACGAGATCATTAATTTCCATTTGCATAATTCATAGTTTGCAAAATGTATTAATCTTCTTACGTCACTACACCATTACTATTATATTACTTGAAAATTAATTTAATATAAAATTTATCTAATAGAGTAGGACAACAATATTGTCCTTTAAATCATTTTTATGAGGTAATATTACATAAACATGAGATGTTATGATGTACTCTCATACTCTCATTATGGAATATCATTTTGAGATAGCTATGTCATTGTTATGAGAGTCTAACTCATAAATCAAGTGAGACAAGTGTTTTTCATCAGTGCTGAAAATGGTCTTCCACCATTTTGCAAAGAAGAATGAGCAAATAAATACTGTCTTTGAACACATATCCTAAAAGACTGAGATGGAGTTGCAGTGTAACTCAGACAAAGTCGCTGTTCACGTAAAATCCCAACAAAATACTCCGAAGTGTGATTTCAACGTGACAAAATCTGATACGGTTCAATTGTATGATCTCCAGAGATTTTCCCCGAGTTCCGTGAATGCAGCACGATCCCAGGAGTACGCACTGTGCGTCTGACGTCACGTTTAGCGGCGTCTCCAGGAGAGAATCCAGCAAGATGGTGAGTTTAATTTATCCCAAAAAACAGGCAATAACTGTTAAATATCACCCTTACGTTTGTGTATATTTATAGTACGTGGGTTTTGCTTTTGTTAGGAGCTGATTTATCGGTTCTTGCGGTCTGGATCTTGAGGAGAAAACGCAGTCCGAGTTGCCTTGTTGCTCCTTCAGTTACCAGGGGAGATTAGCTCAGCTCGTTAGCTCGGCGCAGCTCCTGTTTGTGTACCGTTATCTATGCGGCGCTGCGTGGAAACATCCCGCTCCACGGGTCCAGGAAACCCCCACGGTTAACTGCTGTCGTCTTGATCTGATGCGATTGGGGGAGAGTTTATTCAGCTATGAAATAAAACTAAAGTTTAGTTGCAACTGGCCTGTTGGTGAGGAATCCAGGTGGATGAAGGGAAGAAGAGTAACAACTCCTCCTGTCCCCAGGCCATGGACGGATTAGTTCAAATAACACTGGGCCTAGGGCAGAACATTTCATTCAAAAATACTGTTTTTTTTTTTTTAAATCTCAGAGGAAAATTAATTGTTGTAACTCATATTATCCAAAAAGCTTTAAAAAAAAAAAGTCTGAATGGTGATGCTGTGGGCTGGAAGGATGTGGTAGCAGTCAGGCTTGCAACAAGTCTGAAGAGGCCTCTGACTTGAGGCATGCTAACAGCTCAATATCTGGGCAGCAGAGACAATATTCCACGCTAGCATGCCTTGGATGGCGCCATTAGTTGTTGGCAAGAACTGTTAATCCACTTCATTTGCTTTTGCTGCTCCTCTTTAAACTTCTTTCTAGCTGTATGGTTAGAAACCCAAGATGATCAACGGCAGAGATACATTCATTCAGCCTCCATTTGTTACTAGGGTTTATAGTTCAGGTATTATTTGAGCTTTTGACATATCGATCAGCTGCTACCGGTTGTAAAAACAATGTATTGGTACCATGGTTACGTGTCCAAAAGTAAAAAGCCTTTCAGATTCACAGCATCCAAAAATCGAGAGAGGATTTGTTCACAAACCTATCAAATAATAAGAAGAACCTTCAACTCATGCAGTTTTTTTTCCTGGTTTATTTGTCTCTCTTATAATTTCAAGATTAATTTAAGTTTAACAAAAATCGTAATAATTATAATTATATATATATATATATATATATATAATTCTGATAATATGACTTGCAGTAAATAAACAAAATCATTTTGAAGTGTTTTATAGAAAACATGAACTCCAGATAAAGTAGTCTGTCTATCTACTGGGAAAAATAAAATAAAATGTAATATTTCCATCTCATCCACAGGGTTTTTATTGGCTAAGTCTCTTTACTCTCAAAAACTTTTCAAGTGTCACCAAATATGTTACAAGCATATAGGAATTTAATTTAAAGTAATATCTGCCCATTTTTTTCCAAAACATCCATTTTCTTTTTGTTAATTTGTTTGTCAACTTGTGGTAATGCTTCCTTTCTGTCATTTTTTTATTTATGAGTAAATTTGTTGTATATTCTGTCATTTTCCCTGCTGTTATAATCTCTCTATTCCCTTGGAAAAATGAACCTTGCCGCTGTTTGCTGCAGGGATTGCTGTCCATCCTTCGTAAGCTAAAAAGCACTCCAGACCAGGAGGTTCGGATATTGCTGCTGGGTCTGGACAACGGGGGGAAGACCACGCTTCTCAAACAGCTGGCTTCAGAGGACATCAGCCACATCACCCCCACACAGGTAGCAAAGCGCAGAAGTCTCCTCCACTCCCTGCTTTTCAGTCTGGATTGGCAGCAACTCTGTGCTTTGTGCTCCCTGCAGGGATTCAACATTAAGAGCGTACAGTCTCAGGGGTTTAAGCTGAACGTTTGGGACATCGGAGGCCAACGGAAAATTAGGCCGTACTGGAGGAACTATTTTGAAAACACTGATGTGCTGGTGAGGAGAGTTTATATTGTAGTCGCTGAATTAAATAAAGACGTTTTGAGTTGATGAGTGAAATGTTTTCCTCGTTTCAGATTTACGTTATTGACAGTGCTGACAGAAAGAGGTTTGAGGAAACGGGGCAGGTATGTGCAATAAGCAGATGCATTTCTATACTTTTAACATATTGTTGTAAAATTAAAAGAAATTCAAATTTTCTACAACCAAAATGTATATTTTGTCTTTTTTTAAACCTTTCTGGTAATACCAAAAATTAGCCACTAATTGGCTCCTGCAATAGCCAATCAAATAATTTGTAATTTAATTTATATTATACAGTAAATAATAACCTGCTCTTATTTATTTTTGCAATTTGTGTTTAAGTATGCTGTGGTAAAACATTTTCAGGTGTAGTTTGACACCTGACGTTGTCATGAATTATTTGTGCCCTTTCTATTCCTGAGCACTCTGAAATGTCGTTTGTCACCCAAGAAAAACAAAAAAACTATCCTTTTTGATAAGATGCTGTTTTCATTTTGGTTGTGCTTGTTTATTTATTGAGAAACACCAAAATAATTGTAAAGTTATTCCCAATTAAGTGATTTAATCCAATACATTAAGAACATTTGAAAAAGAAAACATTCTACTTTGATTCATTTTGATCCCTTTCTTTGAAAGACGCATTCATTTGAATGGATTATGATTTTTAAAATTTATATTATAAAGGAACTTAGATTAACAGATTAACAGAAACCTTTAGTGAGCTTCACTATAGGCTCGTTTTTTTGCTGTATTACTAGGAGACAGATGGATTCTCTCTGTTTTCCTCGCTTCATCCGTGTGTCTGATGGACAGGTGTGTGTTTGTTGCAGGAGCTGGCGGAGCTGTTGGACGAGGAGAAGCTGAGCGGCGTTCCTGTGCTGATCTTTGCAAACAAGCAGGACCTGCTGACGGCGGCTCCAGCCTCGGAGATCGCAGAGGGACTCAATCTGCACACCATTCGTGATCGGATGTGGCAGATCCAGTCCTGCTCCGCTCTCACCGGAGAGGGGATTCAGGTGAGCAGGAAGCCCAACGTCTGGCTCGTCACGAACAATAAACAATATCTGATCAATTAGAACATCATCGGAAAGTTAATTTATGTCAGCACTTCACAGTAATATCAACAAAACAATGGGCCACAGCATGTAAATCCCAAATTATAATTTTTAGAAAATGAGAATATTAAACAGTAACAGTATTTTTTTTTTTTAAATACAGAGCTGCTGGTCTAGTGAAAGTGATTGTAGATGAATTCAGCACTTGGTCAGGGCTCCTTTTGCATGAGTTACTGGATCAGTGAGGCTGGAGCCAATCAGCCTGAGGCATTCAAATTCAAAAATACTTTATTGACCTTAAAGGGAAGTTAAATGTTGTTGTAACTCATATGAATTCAAACTTTTCAATGAGTTATTGTAAATGGTAATGCATGAAGGATCTGTTGTTGCAGTCTGTATCACAGCGAATTTGAAGAAGCCTCTGACTGAAGACATTCTGGTTTCCCAAGACAGTCTCATGCAGAGGATGGGCAGGTTGTTGTTGTTGTACATTGTGTTGGGTTTAAGCATTTAATTTGAACACAATTTGTTTGGATAGTTTCATTGTAAGGAAAATTTATTATTCCTAATTTCTCAAAAGGTGACTTATGGATCTGTGTAACTGAAATAAATATTGGTTTATACTTTATGCATTTAATAGCGTTAATGAAATTTTTTTTTGTTAAAGTACTGTATTGTTCTCAAACCAGTCAGGGTGTGTGGGAAACATTTTAAAACATAAAAACATGATTTATAACAATAATAAATTATATTATGTAACGGTCTTATTTAAGGTCATTTGTATTGTTTTTATCTCCAAAGTATGGTGCTTGGAAAGTTTGAAAAGTCCTTGAATTTTAAGTGTATGAACCCTGTAAAGCACTTTTTTCTTCCACTAAACTTTCCAGTGCTATGTTTGCCTACGTATGAACACCCAGACTATTTCGCCCCCCGACAGATGTGTATTTCAACAAAAATATATCACTATGTGTATAAATTTCGGAGGCTTTTCCGCGCTCGTCAAACTGTTTCTTCTTCTACTCTTCAGGAGGGCATGAATTGGGTTTGCAAAAGCGTCAACTCCAAGAAGAAATAGCATCGCTTTCACTCCTTCACGACTCAGGATGTGCAGCAGCAGCAGCGTGCGAAACACACACTGACACACACGACACGTCCTGAGCCTCAGAACGGTGGGATTTACCTGTGAATGTACACGCACTACTAATCCGACGTGGACGTTTTCTAACCCCTCCCCCCCAGAGCATCACTACATCGCTGATGCGTACGAATCTCCGCGCGTCGTCTGGCTTCCATGGAGGAGAGAGGCGTCAGCCTTCAAAAGGGATCGACCAGCACCACCCATATGATTCATACTGTCGCCTATTTGAAGCGTTTCCATTTTTTCCGCTGCTTCTTGCAGGATCTTCCAGCACATCTCCATCTCATTCTTATGTATTCTTGTTTTTTTAATCATTCCACGGCGGCTCCCAGCCCTTTTCCTGCTACTGCTCTGTTTGAAGTGAGGTATATTTTTGTAACTGTTTTATTTATGGTGATGTAGAACGAGAGAACTGTCTGGACTCTCCCCTTTAAAAATGATACTGTGTTAATATGTACAAAAAGACGAATAAATTAATGTGCAAGGAACACTAAATTTTTGGATCAGTTGTATATAAATCGGCCCTTTTTTGTCATGTTATAGAGTATTCTGCATCCTGCTGTACCGTGTAGTCTATAATGTTTGCATTTCTAACATGGCAGAGATAAATGTACTGTATGGTTTGATGCATTTCTATGTACTCCTTGGGTTAGTGAGGGAATTCACTGTTTTAGCATTTTCTTTTTGTTATTTTTGAATGTAATCTGTCCGGTTTGAAAGAAAATGTACGTGCATATAAAAGAAAAATTAAAGAGGTTTGAAAAGTTGGTAGAACAAAATGGCTCCCTAAGAATTCAACACATTCACATACAAACGGCATCTCAATAAATCACAATATTATTGTATTAATATCATTTGGTTGAGCTCAGTAAAACCTCAAATTGATTATTTTTCTGGGCGCTTTTTGCATGAATTACTGCATAAATGCACCGTTGTAAGGAAATAATCAGCCCGCCTGATGGATGGATGGGTAATTTATATATAAACAAAAACACATTTAGCTCAATAAAGGGAAGAAGATAAACTACTTTAATCCCGATTATTGCAAAAACACAAAATCTTGCCAAGTAATTTTGTCTAGTTTCTAGTGCAAATATCTTAATGCACGTGAAATAAGACAAAACTAACAGAAATAACTTTTCAGCACAATATGAGCTTATTTTACTTAAATAATTAAAAATATTTTTTTTCTTTTCACATTGATCTGTCCCTTCAGGATTTCAAGATTGTTTTCAGAATTTTTTTTCCTATCAGAATCACAAATTTTGTGTTGCTAATTTATAAATATTTGAGAGGAATTTTAAAACATTTGCGCTTGTATAACATTAAATGTGACTCACGTTCGTCGCCATGTCGCTCATGGAATATAACTTCCTCTTGGGGGAAGCCGTGTAGTAGAAGGGAGAAATGCCGCCACCTGCAGGAGGGAGTCGAGAGGGACACGTCAACAGCTACGGCGAGCCAGATTTGGCCCACGGGCCTTGACTTTGACACATCTTCAGGCCTGTCTTTTGAAAATGATCAGTAACTCTGAGTTTCAACCCTTTGTGAGTCTGAGCTGCGGAATAAAAGCTGCGGCCTGAGATCAGATTTGATTTGTTCGGACAGGCAGACAGGTGGTGCTGTATTAAGCTGCCTGTGTGAGCCTCACAGCCCAGAGGCTTCACAGGACAAGCTGTGCAACTCTCTTCTACACCCGCAGATATCTGGAAACAAACACGGGCCTCGTCCACCTGGACAGATCGCTGCTTCTCCCGAGACCACCCGCACGCTGCAGGGGTTAGCAGGGGTCAAACATCTGCTGGACGACATCGCAGTCCTGAACCTCCACCCTGTGGAGGAATGTATATAAAGAGCTAGCATTTGTAGCAGGTTTCAGAAAATAATTTATTTTTATGACACAGAGAAGGAAGGAAGGAAGGAAGGAGTGAAAGGAGGGAAAGAACAAAGGAAGGAAGGAAGAAAGGAAGGAACAAAGGAAGGAAGGAAGGAAGAAAGGAAGGAAGGAACAAAGGAAGGAAGGAATATTAAATTGTTCTATACTAAAATTGTGTTTGTTGCTTTTTCAGCCTGAGTCTGAGTACAAATGTGTGTGTGTAAATATGCACATTTAATAAACATCCGTAATACAAATTACATTCGTTTGGAGATTTTCCAGGCACTTCTGTTCCCATCCGGTTTGGGAATACCATGAGCTAGTAAATGTCGCAGAAAACAGGGGCGCCTGAATTTTCTCTCCTTTACCTGTGATTCCTATGAATGCCACAAGTTTTATTGAGCCAAATGTGACCAGATGTTGGGTCACACATCATGACAGTGACCTGTCAAAAACAATAAATAAAAAATAACAGAAGTGAGGTGAATTTGATCAGCAACAATTTTATTGTTGAGCTGTGAGTTCAGCTCAACAACAAAATAACCATTCTTAAACCCACTTAAATCTATTTAAAAATAAACAAGAACCTCATTTTTCTTGCCTGAAACATCTGATTTTAAAGCCATCATGATGAGCAAGTTTGATTTATGTGAGCTTTTTGCAGAACACAGATATTTTCAGATAATAAAAAGCTGCCCAGTTGAGGACATTCGGAGGTGTTAAATGTCTAACAGAGTGTTCTTGCTGCAGGAACAGTGCACAAAGTGTTTTACTTGGCTTTGCGTTGAATAATACCGAGGCCCTTCGAGGCTTTTGAGCAGCCTCCTCTTCTCGCCTCACAAAGATGGTCATTGTTCAGCCTTCCTGTTCTCTCACAGTCTGAAAGTACGAGTTGTTGTTGCTCCTCGTCGTCTGTGGCTTTCATTATCATTATTATCACCCTTGAACAAAACATAAAGCACTAACAGATTCAGATTTAAAAAGGTTCTATCGATTTTGGAAGTAGATTAAGCAGCGTAGCTTACAGTTAGCTTAACATGCTACGAAGTGAATGTTCAGCTAACATGCTAACTCTTTATAGGAGGATCTCATTACGAGCGCTACTTAAAAAAAACAACTTATTTCACCTAGAAAAGCAACAAAGCTATGCTACAAGTCCTTTTTCTAATATTATTCAGTCATTTTTAAGTTACTTTGACGCAACATGAACAGTAATTTGAGCTTAATGGATGCTAAGACCAGCTTTAGTGGTTAGCTAGTAACGCTAGTCAGTGTTTATCAGAGTATCAGTGAATTTGGAATAAAATACAGATGGAAAGATTTACCAATGCTATTTTATTCAATAGAGTAAACTATTGAGCCAATATTCATGAACTATGCATCAGAGTGAAGGAGGCTAAATATTAAACACACAATAGATTTTTATTTGATTAAGATATGAAAATTGCATCCTTTTTCCTTTTGAGTTGATTTACAAAATAAAATCCCCTTCCACTTTTTTTTTTGTCAAACTTTCTCCTGATATAACGCAGATAATTCCCTGCTGACATGGAGGAAAACTTGTCAATAAAATGTTTTACATTCCGTAGGTTATTTAGAACAAGTCTGTATTTGTCTTGTGAGTTCAGCTCAGGAAACGTTATCTTAGTTTCCATCGAAAGGAAAGGCAGCGCGTTAGGTTGGTTTGAAGATCAGTTTGTCAGATGAAACAGTGTCAAAACTTTGTTTTTATTTATTGAAAGTGCCATAAAGGACAAACTGGAACGTAACTAGATGTCCAAGATTCCTACATGTAAAGATATGCATCTGTTCTCTTAGAAACGTCTGAGGTCTGTAAAGAACAGCTGTATTTTCACTGAGATCAAATTACCCACAAGAACGGACTCTGTTGACTTACTGGCTGACATCTGAAGACTGGATGTTTTTAGAGATATCAGATTCGTTTGAATGTATCATTTTTGTTTTAACGTCACAATTATGTGTTACTCTTTGTTGGTCTACCATTTAAAATCAAAATAGAATGCCCTGAAATTTGTGCAGTGCAATTACCTTCAAACTTTTCTCGATTTAATTACAATTTTTACCAAATTTGGTTTGACTTTGTGATGTTTTGCACATTATGAAAGAACAGATTTGTCAAGCTGTTACATTTTAATCCTTCTCATCCATCGACTCATTGAAGAAGACTATTTATGGCTTGAAACCAGAAAAAAACTAAAGCAGGTCTTACACTAAACTTAGCAAGCTCTTTTTCTCGCCATGGAGACAATCAGATATGAATATTTGTCTCTGCAAATGTTAGACTGTTTCTATATTACCAATGACTTCAAATATGGAGAGGAAAATAGTTTACAGTGTGACTAAAAAAGATCTGTTGCCTTTTAAGTTTCTGACTAAACCTTTAACTGAAAGAACAAACACGTGTGTTTTTTTTTTTTCACAGCTGAGTAATTACTTTAATTTCCCTCTGCTGTGTGGGTAATTTAAAAGACAGTGTGCGTTTGTCACAGATCCATATCTGAGACGTAGGCTTACTGTCTCTCTTGCGGATCAAGCAGCTGTTCAGCAGCTGTGTGCACAAGTGTGAGAAACTGTGAGTGTGTGTGTCAGGAGATAAAAGAGGGAGTGTTTGTTAGTGTGTGTCAGAAAGAGAGAGAGAGAAAGACAGAAAAGCAGCGCTGTAATTTATGCTGCACCTCCGACCCCTCGGCTCTTTGGCTGCTTGTGTCTCTGCTGAGGTTTGCTGACATGAGAAAAACAAAAACAACCAAAAAAAAAAAAAACACGCAGCACAAGGGAGTTGTGCTTCATCTCAAGAGGGGAAAGAGGTGGGAGGAACACGAAGGTGGAGCGAGATGCAGAATGACTGAAATGTTTGGTTTCACGTGTATGTCAACCGCGACATGTTGCTAGACGGGAAGGAGACATGGCGCTCAGAAACTGACATGTAAATGAATGCCTGCCGAACAAAACCATGAGATAAAAATCCTATTTTTAATGTTTGAAGCACTGGAGGATAGTTCAGGTTGTAGTTGCATCAGTACGTCTGGTTTTTGCACTTTTAAGCCATATGAGACTTTTTGAAGTTGTTTTTCAATTAACTTGGCAACCAAATTATTTCACCTCCTGCCTTGCTGGCACTGCAAAAACAAAGTTATTTTGGTCTGTTTTCTGGAGCAGTTATCTTTAAAAAAGACAAACTAACTTAAAGGTACATTTTAAAACATACAATAACATGTTTCAAGTCAACAATTCATTTAATATCGGTGGTAAAAGCACTAGTTATAAATTAAACAATCAGAGGTCATTATATTTGTCTTATTTCAAGTGCACTACGGTATATGCAGTAAAAACAGGAACAAAAATATTTGGTAAGATATTGTGTTTTTGCAGTGAAGTAAACAACTTTAGCATAGCATTAATGAAACACATGGTGGCCCTGTTAATGGTGCTTATTGGACAGCAGATGGTGCTGGAAAGTGCACAGATTTAGTGCAGTTCTACTTTCCACAGGCACTGGGTAACAAAGTGGGTTTGTTAACTGGTTTAAACATGGTGGGAGGAAGGACAATGCACGGACGCTAAATGGGGATATTTCTTATCTTCTTCCTGCAGTGATGCAGAAAGAAGGAGATCCTTTTTTAAACAATCAGAGCAGAAAAACATAAAATAGTCGATTTATGTCACGTTTAGGTAAATGTGACTGTAGTAAAATCAACTTGTGTCAAATATAAAATATCTAAAGCCGAATCTAAAGTCGCCTTTTGGTGATTGAGTAGGATAATCACCAATAAAGTCATATTGTGACTTTATTTTTGTAATATTATGACTTTATTCTCTGACAACTTCCATCCATCCATCCATTTTCTGTTCACCCTTGACCCTAGTGGGGTCGGGAGTTGCTGGTGCCTCTCCAGCTACGTTCCGGGCGAGAGGCTGGGTCACCTTGGACAGGTCGCCAGTCTGTCACAGTCATACAACTTTATTCTTGTAATTTTATTGGTTATAATTTTTTTTTTGCCGTGAAACTAATTCTCTGCCGTATTTGTCGCATAAGCTTGAGAGGTCAGGAAATATTAACCTGATGCTTGAAATAAATGCATGCCTTACCAAAACTGAAGAGTCTTAATCGCAGAGGATCGTTTAGGAGGGTCGTTTCCTTCAAGACTTTCTTTTTAACCATCAACTTGGCAAATAATGAATAAATAAAGCAATCACAAGAGGTTTTAAAATACTTGTTTTGAAATGGAGTCATAAAAATCAACAAATTATTCCACTTTTTGAATTTTATTCCTATTCTGAGACCCTTCTCCACACAAGTGGATCATCCCTGCTGTGTGAATGGGATTGAGGCTCAAACTGCTGGGTAGGGGAAAGCAGTAATGCAACGGCTTAATCAGGCTGAAGGGAACGGGGAACACACATGCCCGCGCACACACACACTCTCTGAGTGAGTAGTCATCTCAAGACTTTCCATCCTGTTTTCTCTCTGCAGGCATCCACCCCCATGCACTCCAGAGCCTTATTTGCACTGAGTGGACACAGAAGTATTTAAGGTTTTGACTAAATGGGTTTTTCCACCATCAATGTGTCCTTTAAGATAAACGAACACCCAACAGATCAAGCAGAACAGTGGAGCCTGGCAGATTAGTTGCTGAACTGAGAGGGCACAGTGAAACTTGTGTAACGTTACAGTGCAAATGGGAAAAGTTGTGTTTATGTTATGACGCGTTTTACTTTGGGGGGTTTACAGCATGGAAAGGAGAAAAAAATAAATGTTATTTTGTGGGAAATGTTAAATCAGTTTACCTTTAAGGTGGTATTGCCATGTCAGCATTCATGTCATGCTTAATTATCTTTTCAATCATGTGTTTGTACTGCAAAAAAAATCTTACTAGGTGTTTTTGTCTAGTTTTTATTGCAAATATCTTAATAAGTCAAAACTAACTTACAAGGAACTTTCCAGCAAGACATAGTAAGTTCTTATAAATAAATATTTCCTTAATATTGATGGAAAAGTGCAGATTCTTTATACATTATAAGTGAAATACTCTGCCAGTGGATTTAGTACTTTTTCTACAATATTAAGCAATTGCTGAGTTAAAACAAGCTCCTTTATCTTGCTGAAAAGTTACTTGTTAGCTTTGTGTTATTTCAAGTGTAGTAAGATATTTGCACAAGAAACCACACTAAAAATACTTAAGATTTTAGGTCAGATTTTGCTTTTTTGTAGTGCATTTGTTTAAAAACCAAATTGTATTTAAACTCTGTAAGGATCTGAAACCAACACATTTGGCTAAAATGTAATGTCTCTGAACCTCAATGTGAGTTATTCTGTTGCTTTAAGACTAAAACAACAAATACTGAGTTACCAACGCTGTGAGATCCACATTCTTGTTTCTCAAATGCGAAAATGTGAACGTTTCTGGTTTATTATGCCATAAACTGATCTATAACTTCAGGAGATGTTAAACTATGTTTATGCAATGACATTTAATTTGATGTATTGACACTTCAGTCCCATGTCTGTACAGAAAGTGATCACATTGATAGTCCAGATGAAAGACAGAGTTCCTATTACTGTCAGTGTAACTGGTCAAAGGATTAAAAATGTAAAATTCTGGAAAATATGAAACATATGAATCACAATTTTCTTTTCTGTTTCTTTCGAAGTGAATACTAAATATTAAATTACACATTTTAACAAATAGAGCTTTTTGAGCAGTAACCACAAAAACAGTCATCCATGTATGGATGATGGTTTACTGTATGTAATGGCACCTTTTAGGCCAAATGAATGCAGTAGAAAAATTATTTCACATTTTTAATAAAGATCATCTAGCAAAAGAGCAAAACAGTCTCTCCACTGGAAAAGCCTTTTGACCCAGAAAAATGAAACAATTTGACTTTATTATAGAGGAACAGTTTCAATACTTTCTTTTAGCAAATAGCTAGCTATAGCAGCATATTTTTTTCTCTTTCTGAGCCAAATGAAGGATAACTATGTAACTATGTCGTGCTGCTAGTGAGTACAATGCAAACCGAAATTGCAAAGAGTCTTGACAATTGCAACACTAAATGTTGTCAGAATGTTCTTACGTGTTTTAAAGTTTGCTGTAAATGTTTATTTTCCACTGTGGTGAGTTAAAAGCAGTCTGAGCTTTTAACTCACCATCTCTGGGTGAGGTGCCGGTATGCCAAGTCTCCAAGCTGCCTGAGCACAAACGAGAAACTCAGAAACTGCTTGAAAAACATTCTTGCTCTGTACAGGAAATTTCCATCAGGAATTTGCAAGAAGTGATGAATTTTAATTTTTCCATAGATGTCAAAGCAGAACATAACGCCCACACTGAAAAAAATTTAAATCACAGTCTACCGCCTCCTTTTGCTACATTGGTCCATTTGTTTTTAGTACTCAACATGGGTCAGTATTCAAATTTTGAGCAATCTGAAGCATCTTCACAAGTAATTTTTATGTTGTGAGACAACTAGCTAGCCTATATGTTAAATGCTCATTTTTTTTCTTGTAAACTGAGCATAAGTCCACATAATGGTAAAATGAATTGTCGTTTGTAGTTCTCTGCTTGTTTGCATCATCCAAAAGAATTTTCCTAGGGAAGTAAGATAAAGCCACAGTTAGCTCTGGTTTGTGGAAATAAATTGTCTGATTGCACAACTGATAAATTCATACCGGGGAAGAACATTTTTTTTCTGGGTTAGTCAAGCTATTCTAGATTTACAAGCAAATATTTCTGGAAACAAGAGCTGCCAGTGCATGTTAGAATAACTTTAATTCACGTAGATTCTAAAATTTCGATAATACTCCCATGACAAGTTGCAGAGAAACCGAGAATGTTTTGTACACTGAAACACAAACGTCAAATATTTTTGGTCTAGCTTCTAGTGCAAATATCTTAGTACACTTGAAATAAGATAAAGCTAACCAACAGCTTTCTTTTCATATCTTTCCTCTAGAAAGATGAGTGTTTTAAATCAATAATTCCTTTTTATTGATGAAAAAGTACTAGCTCTATTGACAAATTATTTCACTTAACATTTTGCCCCAGGTGTTACAATGATGGCGCAATTATATTTCCACTGAAATAATCTTAAATGTATTTCATATAAATTTTCTTCAATTTCTAAAGAGGTATAAAGCAAAAAAAAAAAAAAATTATATATTCTCGAGTTTAGATGAAAAACATTACTGTCTTGTGAACTTTACGGTAAAAACACTCACCTGTTTGCATGAGCAGCAAAGAGGGGGGTATTTATTTTTCCAGAACAAATTGAGGTGCGTCGGTTGATGGTAAATTTGAAAAGAAAGGCCTCTTTTCTATTTCTATTTTTTTTTTTTGTGGTTATTTTAATTTGTTACTATTTTAATTATAAAAACTTAATTTAAATGTCTTGCAATCAAATTTTAACTGCAAAAACAAGCGATGGCCCCCAGGAACAAACAACCTTCAGTGAGAAATCAAGGCGTGAAACAGGATGTATTTGAATACTAACACACTTCTTGGTTTGCCTTTTTTTTATGGGATTTATTTACAGTAACAAAAATATAGGATATCACTTCTATCCTGTAAATGAGATGATGGGATTTGCACGTGAACAGTTAACAGCAGAGACCAGATTAAATTATTCGTTTATTTGGAACCCATCTCCAAATCACGTCGGCAAAGTTTCTTTTTTTCCTCCTTTTTTTTTTTTTTTATTTTTTTTTTTTTTTTACTTCCCATTTCACAAAATATTTACAAAAAGATACTTTCCCCCCCATAATGTTAGCTGTTGTAACAACTCCTTTATAAGATGATGAATCATTGCTTACATCTCTCATCTTTGTTCTTTTAGAAAACGTTCATGAAAAACTTCCTCCCGCTGTTTGTTTCTTTCATACAGTCATTTAAAACAGCATACAGTCCCCCCCTCCCCATTGTTCTGCGTTTGAGTGCTTAAAAAAAAAAACAAAGAAATTCTTCCTTGCATGCTTTCAGCTGCAAACAGGAAGCCAAGAGCTCATGTGCTTGTTTTTTTTTTTTTTTTTTTATAGAGGAAGTGACATCTTTGCCCTGCAGGAAGTACAATTACAGCATCGTCAGATCGTCCAGATGCATGATTGGTTTGGTTTGTCCAGTTTCTGTCTCTACATGATTCCTACAGATGTACCAAATAACACAAAGCCATAGTAATCACAAAGAAAGGGGGAAAACAGTCTTCGTAGGTTTTTGTTTGCCCTCTTGTGGCAGCAGGAAGGGAGTTTAAGGAATTAGGGGGCTGCTTGTGCCCCAAAGTCGGAGCTCTGTAGTCCCCTCCCACCCTCCCCTGTAGCAGGAAGGCGTCCACAAGTGCATTGTGGGTGTTCCATGGAAGAGCGTTTTGCGTTCAAGCTGTGCGACGCATCCCTGAACTTAGCAAATGAAAAGGAAGAAGAAGTGCAGAGATGATAAAAATCAAAAAGAGACAGAGAGAGCAGGAAGAAGTGGCGGCCATCTTCTCCTCTTTTTAAAAAGGATCAAACAAAGTCAGTTTGTGGACAAAAATAATATATGAACATCATAAGGCAGCTGGGCCTCAGCATAACTGCAGGGGTGATTATATCAAGAGAAACACAAGCTGAAACCGGAAGCCTGTTATTTCCCTTTAGCCTCAGTGAAGAATTGTGTAGAAGAATGAAAACATTTTTTCTAATAACAGTTCATTTTCTATCAATTTGATTCCTATTCTATAAATAAAAAGATTAACATCACCCTCTTGTCTCCAGATAGTTATTTTTTTTTCCCTGTGTAAAAAACGCAGAGCCAAGTTGTGCCAAAGTGAGCAGAGTTTGTGTTTTATCTACATGAAACACTGGATAAAATTAAAGGAAGATTAAAACGGATCAACCCTGCCCCCGAATGTGTGTGTGTGTGTGTGTGTCTTCTATATTTGTGTGCAGATGCAAACACAGTTTCATTCACTGCAAAAACAAACTCTTACCAAATATTTTTGGTCTAGTTTCAATTAAAAATGTCTCATTTGTAGCAAAAGCGACTCTTTCGTCTTAAATTTGTCCTTGTACCGGGAATAAATTTAATGTTGCGAGCCCAAAAATTTTTTACATTTGAAACAAGATGCCTCTTAATAAAGTAAGTGTGTAAAATTCTTTTTAATTTTAGAATCTAAAATGAATAATTTCCTTTTCTTACAAAAAAAATTCCCATTTGTTTTTCCTTTGGTTCATGTGATAGAAGTTAGGACACCCCTGTTTTTAAGCCAGTAATTCCTTTAATATTGTTGAAAAAGTACTTGGCAGATTATTTCACTTATAACAAGACATTTTCTCCATGTAATAGTAGAAATAATTGATTGGTGGCATCACTAATTTTTCATTAATATTAAAGGAATACACTTAAAACAAGTTCCTATATCTTTCTGAAAAGTTATTTGCAAGCTAGTTTTGCTTTATTTCAACTTTACTAAAATATTTGCACTAGAAACCAGAGAAAAATACTTGGTCGGATTTGGTTTTTGCAGTGTTTGTGAGCTCAGCCACTATG
This sequence comes from Poeciliopsis turrubarensis, assembly GCA_010277015.1. Taxonomy (NCBI): domain Eukaryota; kingdom Metazoa; phylum Chordata; class Actinopteri; order Cyprinodontiformes; family Poeciliidae; genus Poeciliopsis; species Poeciliopsis turrubarensis. Next base: position 3,954,010 of record VMRN01000009.1, on the reverse strand, counting down.
TGTTGTTTTCAGATTTATAAATCTGTAAAGGTGTGTGCTATTTTGGTGCCCGTCTCTATTTTAAGAGCATAACCACTGCGTTAACTGGTGACGTAGTGCTTGGTGGACGGTTGCCCGTACAGCCCGTAGAAATCTGCATGTCTGTGCGTCTGTGAGGCGTCTATCCAGTCCCTCACCGCCAGCCCCTGCATGGACGGCCCTCCAGAGGCCAGGCCGGGAGGGGCCGGGTAGTCTTGGGGGCTCACCCAGGGGAAGGAGCCCGAGCGCGGGTAGGGAGGGTGGCTGCGGTGGCCCGACACCGACGGCACTCCGGAGCAGTAGCAGTTATCCATGGTGCAGACCAGGATCTTCCTGCCGCCGTACTGCGGCAGCACGGCCTGCTGGGAGGAGTGGGAGGAGCCGCTGCCCCCCGGCGGGAAGTGGGAGGAGCCAAACACAGAGCCAGAGTGGTGGTTGGTCAGGGAGCCGCTCCCACTTCCGGCGCCGCCGCCCTCACCGATGTGAGGCGGCGCACAGGGGCCCAGAGTCTGCTGGTTGGCGGACTGACCCTCTCCGGAGGCGGAGCCGGACCCCAGGTACGGCTGCTTGGCTAACGACGAAGAGGAAGAAGAGGAGGAAGAGGAGGATGAGTCTTTGAAACCCGGAGTGGCGTTTTTTCCCGTGCTGCCGTTTCCCTCCGGGAAGGCGGTGGAATGTTTCCGTTTCTCCGCCCCGGCGCTCTGGCCACTGGGGAAAGCGGCGACGGTCTGCAGGAACGCCGACGGCGGGGTGAGAGGAACTGAGGCAAAACATACAAATGAAAAAGATTAAAAATGTAATCACAGAGATCAGGTTGATTCTCCATGTGCCAATGTTACGCTGCCTACCCTCAAGTGTTCGCTTCAAGCTCTTCTCTCGCTTTGAGATCTCAGAAAGAAACAGCTTAGAGTTCAGATTCCCCACTTTGTAAGGAGGGAGGCTGCTTCCCACGCATGCCTGAGACCTGCAACAAGGTGACAACAGCAAGAAATCATGAAGCATCGCAATAAAGTAGAACATAATCAAAACGTTGGCTTCTGTAATTCACTTCAGAAAGTTAAACTCATTTGTTAAAACTGAGTTATGACACACAAAGCGATATTCTTCAAACACTTTTTCCCTGTTAAGGAATTTAGTTACAAAGAAAACTTAAATATTGAATAAGATTATTAAAAAATATTTTTGATACGGGAATGCAGAGTTATGGCTGCATCATCACTGACAAAAAGCTAATTTCTAAAGAAGCTGGCTATTCACAAAGTAATCCAAGAACATTAATGGAAAGTTTAGTAGAAGAAAAAACTAAGGTAAATAAAATAAAGTGGAGAGCCAGAGAATCAAAGTTGCTTAAAGTCCAGTGTGAAATTTTCCACAGTAAGTGATTTGTTTGTGTTTCATTCATTCAGCCAGACCCTCATTTAATGGCTGGTTTCACAGCGATTTACTGGGCCACAAACTTTTCCAGGCGAAATAATCAAATGCAACAGTTCACAGATGAGTCATATGGCTTAAAAATACAATTTGTTCATACCAGATTGATTTTTTTCTCACTTTGTCTTCTGAAAAAGAAATTACAAATGACAGAAAACATTTTTGAAAAATGCATTCATTTTTTTTTAAAGCCTTCCTTCTGTGAGTTGTGCAATAAAATATTAGGACCAAACTGCAAAAATGTTTGCTAAAGTCATATTAGCAGAATAAAAACATAAGATTTCCAAAACAACTTAAAATTACAAGAAAATAGATCAATGACTTTGATCAAGTTTTGATAAGTTATTGAGCTCAGACGTGACCGCATCAGTTCATGCGATTCTTTATAATTAAACTGCGGTTTGCAAAGTTCCTTCAAAGTTCTACTACTGGTAATAATTTGATGCTAATGTGTAAAAAGATGATTTGGTTATTGTAAAACCAACTTCACAAGACGCTCAACATTCCTCATTTGGACTTTTTGTTATTTTTCACGTAGGAGTTATAAAATTATTACTTTCCCTTTCTAAATATTACTAAAATGTATTTACATGAAAATATTTCAATCTACAAAAAACATTATGAATTGAACTGCTGATAAAAAATTTCTTTTTTGCTCATCTTCTGCATCAGGCAAAAAAAAAAAAGAGATGATCTCCTCTAAACGATCCAGACGCTTCAGTTCTCCCACCTGTCTGTGAGGATTTTAACGGGTTTTGTGTTCTTCATGAAGCTCAGCTCCTCCGCCTTGCTGAAGGCCGTGTGGATGGAGCTCAGCAGCTTCTGGGCCTCGTGCCGCTGCTCCCCCAGGGCCAGAACCTGCGCCGCGTTCTCCTGGAAGAAGCGAGCCTGAGCCCGGTCCAGAGCCTCCAGCGTGCGGCCGAGGTCCTCCTCCAGGAGCTGATGCATGCGCTGGTACTGCAGGCGCACCTCCTCTTTCAGCTCACACACTCTGTCCTGTGAACAGTTTAAGAGTGAATTAAAACTGCTGTATGGATATTTCTAGATATATGGATATTGTTATTTGTTAAAATAGAAAGCATAGTGTGAGACAGAGAACGCTGGTCAGCAGCCAAAAAAAGCCTGGGGTTTTTCAACTGCTTTATGGTCATTTTGATGGACTGAGTCCAAAAATCATGTTGGTTTTGCTCAATCGGGTCTGAAAAAAGCTTCGTATTCGTTTGGGATCCGGTCATGATGGCTGATTAGTGTTGGAGATTTCTGCTGCCGTTCAAAGAAACAGAAGCTCATGCTCTGAATTTTGCACAATGAAGACGTAATGTTCAATTTACATGTACTTACCATTACCTCTGTTTATCACTCAATTTATAGAAAGCTTGTATTATTTAATTAATATACTCTGTTAGAAAAACAATTTTTTCTCCGAAAACCTTTTTAGGATGTGAAATCGTAACGGAAATCAACTGATAATGTAACAAAAATGGCATCAATTTAGTCAGAAGATCGGATTTCTCTAAACCAAATTAGAATAAAAACCTGACCCGATTGAGAAAAATGGATGTCAGTTTTGGATTACTGCTGCAAAATAGTCCTAATTCAGTGGAAAAAACCAGAACTGTCCCCGTGTTAAATACTCCCATATGTTCCATAATATTTTTTAGTTGTCCAGTGTAAATCCTGAGATATACAGAAATGCACAGCTCCCGACCAAAAACAACAAATCAGAGCCAGGAGGTGGGTCTTAGCGCCGTCAATCAACTTAATGCACTTGCTGTTAAAAATGCTAATTATGGAGAAATAACTTACAGTTACAGGAAAACCAGTTATCTGTTGTTATTGGCTAGTTGGTTATGCTAACTATCGTTAGCTTTAAGACCTACCTTCTCGCTCTCATTGTGAGAAGGCAAAGGAGCTAGATTTTTTTCACAGATTATCTGTCTCATACCATACTCAGGGTTTCCCCCAGTTTATTATAAGCCTGGCAGGCCACCAAGCTTGACTTGTGCCCCCACCAGGCTAAGCATCGCTTATTTATTTAAGGTTTTTTTTATTAAAATATTCATATTTTTTAAGACTTTATAGTTTGTGTTCAGACATTAACCATCCAGTTTTCCAAAAACGTATGACTATCAAGTGATACATACAAATTTCCTGTCAACTTTGAACATCTTTTAACGTAAAAACACGGCTTCCGGCTGGATGAATGACCTCGCGTCCCGAGCCCCGGGCTTAGCAAGTTCTCTGGGGGGAACCCAGAAAACTTGCATACCTCAAGCCTTATATGTCAAATATGCAAAAATATATATTGTTTACAAATGTTGCATACTCCAGCTTCACAGCTAAAATATGTGAATAAAGTCCTTCATACGTACCTCCACTGTACACTTGTCAGAGTCAAGTTTGCAGAGCTGCTCTTCTATCTCCTGCACTCGCTCCTCCACGCGCTCCTGCTGTCTCAGCAGGTTTTGCTGGAAAAAAAAGAAAGGAAAAAAAGGGAAGTTATAACCTCCAGTTAGCCACAAGCATTCGCTCACCATACCAGAGATACTAGAACTCCTGGAGCTGGCTAATTTAGTCTCCATCCAACATGCAATCCCTGCTAGGGAGGGAAGGAGGGGGATGCTGCCATGGCAACCAGCAGCTATTTAGTGTTTGCATTAGAGAGTGAGAACCGAAGTTGGGGGAGCTGGAGGCAGAGAGCAGAGATAGATAAATGGTCAGTAAAAAGCTCCAGCAGCTCTGCTCTCCCCTTGGTGCACCTCCGCCTCTTCCTCCTCCTACTCCTCCTCTTCCTCCCCCGTCCAGCACTTTCCTCCTAAAAGACATTAGATCACCCACTGGAGGCTGCTCCATGAGCCGTGGCAATGTTTTAGCAACAGCACCTGTTATTTCTGGGAGGAGGATGGCATGTGAGCAGCGGCAGACGGCTGCTCAGCCAAACCATCTCCCTGCACGGCGAAAACAAAAACATCTCATCAAGTGTTTCTGATCCACTTTCAGGTGCAAATCTCTTAAATACCACAAAACTAACATACAGATAACTTTTTAAGCAAGATACGGGAGCTTTTTAAAGTCAATAATTCCTCTATATTGTTTTTTTCTTTTTTTTTAAGTTCTAGTTTCACTGGCAGATTATTTCATTTATAACTTGTACTTGTTATAATTTGAAAAGATACTTTTAAGTTAGTAAATTTGAAATAAGACAAAACTAAGATGATGTATTTTTGCAGTGTGTTCAGCTTTAGCTGCAAATAAACTGGAAATAGGTGCTTATTATCATTATTATTATTGTTGTTTAGCTTTATACTTTCATATCGGAGCAAGATTTAGCAACTCGGAAGAGGAATCAAACATGGAGAACCAACATTTGTACAAATCTAGAACTTAACCCAAAACATTTAGTTGTATACCCCTCTAATCCAGAACATACTTAAGATCTAGAGAAACCTCTATTAATTTATAAATTACTCACTACTTTTGTACTTTTCTCTTTTTTGCTGTTACCCTTACCTTTTGGTCTTTCTTTTGATTTTGTTGTATTTCTTTCTAATTCGTGTACAGAACTTTGAACTGCCATGTTGCTGAAAATGTGTTACATAAAAACAATTACCTTGCCTTATCATGACTTATCATGAAAATACTTCTCTTTACTCAAAACTGTTTACCTATTAACATTCTGCAATCCTTATTGATTTAGTATTGGGGATAATATGCAAACTTAAAGATCCTCACAAATAAAACAGAAACCATGCACAGCTGAAGGTTTCTTCACATGCCATCATCATCCTCAGCACAGAGGCATTCCAGCACGAAGCAGCTGATTTTACCAGCAGTGATCAGCTGCTTCAGAGGCCGATAGGAAGGAAAAGCTGCACAGTGTCGGGTCTCGGCGGCACATGGTCGGGAATCGCTGCCCTACATAGCTCTGTTACATGCACAGTTGGTTGGATCCAGGACGGTGACCTGGTTGTGCTGACTGATTGAGTTAGGCTCTGAGCAGAAGCCAGCGCAGGACCAGGAGGAAGAGGAGGAGGAGGAAGAGGAGGAGGAGGAAGAGGAGGAGGAGGAAGAGGAGGAGGAGGGGGAGGGGGCGTGTCTAGCTACATGTATGGGATACCTTTGGGGGAGGGAAGCAGAGGTTAAAAAACAGAGGAAGGGTGCTCTTCAGCTGTCATTTCACTACAGAGCCCCTTCCATCAGCGCAGGAGAGGAGGGCTAGGGGGAAGGTCGGGTCTGGCTTTGGGTGGCAAGAGGGAGGTGAAAGAGGTTTAGGGGCTGATGGAGGTGGAGAGCAGGACGAGGGAGGGGCTGCAGGGCAGTGAGTGCACTATCATCATCATCATGAGGACAGAGTGGCAAATATCTAAATATATGGATGAACTGGTCCTGGAACAGCACACTAAAGTCGCATAATTACAAATTTCTGATAATTATTGAGTCATTCAATGTTATTGTTATTATTATTACTTTGTTCTCAGTTATGTATCCACGTTTGCTTTTGTCCTACTGATTTTTTTGTTTTCAAAAACATGTTTGAAATAAATAAATAAGTGAAAATATTACTTTGAATGTAATATTTACATTATTTTCAAATTAGAACCAGGACTTTAAAGTGTCAATTTCAATTAACTAATTGCATAGATTTTAACAAGTTAAAAAATGTTTTTTTCTGCACCTAAAAGTCTTGAGCTGGAACCTTTCTTTCGTGTTTCTAGTACGTCCTTAAATGTGACGTACCAGCATCTGCAAACAAATCTATGATGACAAAGCTGCTTTACTTGGGGTGTTGGGGATTCATTTCTGCTTCAAAAAACACCATTGTTGTGTTCAAGTTGTGCTAAAAGGAGTTAGCCAATCACCACAGTTATTAAAGCCTAAAATACCATATTGATGCTAAACGTGTTTCTGTAGCAGAGACGCCCACGGCACTCTTAGTATAAAGACCATGACAGTCTGAATAGATTTTAACATTTAAGATTCTAAATTTCAGAAAGTAATTCTGTCATTATTTATTTCAAACAGAGAAAAAGTAAAAACAATACACAATTAATTAAATTATCATGCCCAACTGCCATGCAATTTTACATTATCTGTTTGAATTTAAATCTCCAAACATCAGATAAACTTAAATGATTTCCACATTACATTACATGACACATTTTAAAACACTAGTGTTGGTTAAAACATGAACTGTAGATAAAAACAAAAGTCTTGATCTCTAAGGAACAAGAACAACACCTACAAAACATTATGAGAGATGGAAAGCCAATACATATTAATCTCTGCAACAGCACCAATAACCTGATTATTTTTTATTTGCAACCAAATATAAAAATGCTTATCAGTCATGTTTATCCATCTGGTACAAATTGAACAACCTGGATTAATACAGCACAAATTAGAATATTTAAACCCTAATCAGGGCCATTTGTGCTCAGTGTTATGTCTGCATTTATCTGCAAACATAAAAATGGAAATATGCAGGGTTTTTTTTCCTGATTTAGCACCTTTTAGTTGTTTTACCTGTAAATTTTAACTGCCTTATAGCTTTAGAAATCAAAATCAAGATGTTCGTTTTAAAAGTTTATTGGAAAAAGGCTTGAGGGGGTTTTATTTAGCAGGTATTTCAGACAAATAAATGTAAGGCATTTTAGAAATGGCAATAAAAAAGTAAAAGCAATACCACATTTAAACAACAAATTGCTTCCAAACCAAGGGATATATATGCCAAATATAGAAAACGTATACAATAAAATTATTTGAAGTTTATACTTAAAAACTAATCCATTAAACTCTTGGATATGGTGACAACTCTGCTGATGTTTGTTTTTACAAATGTTTTACATGTTAAAAGAAGGAAAATGAAAACAGTGTAGATTTTAAGCCTATAGCATTTAAGGTGTTGATGGTGTTAGGGGTTAGAATTGTTAACATTATTCAAAACAAACCAACAAAGCCTTAGTTTAACAAAAGCTGTCCATATTTCCAAGCTCAGAGTATTCAATGCAGATAGTTGAAAAAGATAAAACATAACACTTTTGCTGTGCACCATTTCGCCGTCCCTCAGGAGCAACTTCCACACCGAAGTGTGTCGTTTCTATTAGCCTCACCTGGCAGCCAATAGGGTTGTGCGATCATTGGACATAAAAAACATACCCTCAAAATTTCCATTTTTTAAATCACTTTGCAATAATTATCCAAAGGTGGAAAACCCCAAAAGTACTAGGGTTGAATCATGATTAATAAATTATTGATATGTACTGTGAACTAATTTAGTAATTGGTTAATTGTGGTTAACTGAAGTGAAAAGATTCAAAAAAGTCAATTTACTGAAAGAACACAAAGCCAAACCTATTTTTTTGTTTTTTAGACGTACATTTTCCATTTAAGACAAAATTATCTTGGTTTTGGCTTCACCTGGTTCAAATTCTGTAAAAAAAAAAAATTAAAATAATTATGCACCTTTTTCTATCTGTTAATCAAAACAATAAACAGATCAATGCTACACTGAGTTTTTTATTTGTTGATGTCAGAAGTAGTTTTTTTGCTTTGCTACAAATGTTTAAAAGTTCACTAAAAGAATGTTTGTTAGGCAATAAAATCTTCATTTTCTAATTTAAATTGATTTGTTTATTTGCATCTTTCAATGTTTTTCTAATATTGTATAAAGAAAGCTTGAGCAAAAAAAAAATCTGTAGATTGTGTCCTTCTTTTTCTGAGATTAATTGATAATTAAAATGACCAGTAGTTACAGCTCTAAAAAGTAGTTTCTATACATTTTTTGTTTCGTGGGGTAAAATTATAATATTGTGTGTTAGTAAAAGTAGAAGATTCTGTTCAGTTTTTAATAGTTCCACCCGGCGGCCATGTCACGGGCCCTCAGAGGATATTTAACTGTACATACAGCTGAGTCATAGCATTACCTACAGGAAAGGCAGCCTTGTATGTCATGGTTGACACCTAAAAATGTTGGGTGAACTATATGAGTCAGCGAACAGTGACGCCTTCGTGTTTCTCCTCTCGGCCAAGCTGAGTTCTCACACCCCGTTTAAACGTTTTTAAAACCGGCAAGAGCAACCGGAGTGACCCCTGTGCGAACCAGAGGTGGTGAGCACCCGGACCCCTCCCCCAGAAACCGAATAGGTTAAAAACAGAAAAAACGAAAAGTCAGCAGAGGCAAGTGATGAATCACTTTAATCCCTCTTTCCTTCGACTTCTCTCCAACCGCTCCCCCTCCTCTCGACAACTGGTGATCCCTGTGCTCGGATGCACCTGTGCTGGGGAGATAAGGCCCTCTGAGGGGCCCTCATTGTTCCTCCCTCCACCGCATTGTTTGCCATTCCAACAGATGAGAATGGAGGCTTGGAACGGACCGCAACTGAAAACATGCCGGATAAGAGTGGAAGCACTCAAAATGCACGCATTTCATAGAAACACGAACATCTTATTTTGAGATTTTTCATGAGATTTTCATCCCAAATTTCTCCAGTCAAGCCATTTTAAATGACAGCGAGAGATCACAGAATGTGGCACTTGTTATGTTGATGTTAAGAATATGAAACATAAAAGAATAAAACTCTTTTTGTTAGGGAAGTAGCATTATAGATACACTTGAACTTTCCTTTTTGATAACCGATAATCTGACAAACTCCAACAAGTCAGGTGTGGAAAGTTTACAAATGGGTGTAAGTTTGCCTTTTGGGTCGTTTCTGGATTTAACTGGATATGAAGGGAGTCAGTTGCCACAGAATATTTTAGGGATGTTTCATAGCTGCTATGGCAAGTGATGATTTAAGGGTTTTTTTAATGATCTAATCAGTTAGCTGTGAGGAAATGGTGTCATTTGGCTCCAATGCCTAGAATTGACTCGCAGGAGATTGCTTGTGTTTATTTTGGCCTGATTAGGGTCATATTTGTCATATTTTGCAAGAGTTAACTCACCCAAATGGGCGTTAAAGCCATAAATAATGGAAATTGGGTGTAATATGTGTCTTTCAGACAAACACACGAGATCAAATTTAAAAACAAGACAGATTCAGATTCATCCTTTGCTACAAATGACCAAGTGTAAAGGAATGCTGTGTTATTGCATCTCAGGCAATAGAATTTTATTTTCTTATTAAAAAAAAGAAATTAACTATTGATTTATACGTATAAAATGCTTAAATGAAATACGTGAAGAATGAGCCGATCGAATAAATCGTTCAATCGTTTAGTTGCAGCTCTGCTTTTGACAGAATGAGTCTCTGTCAGAAGGGAGTGGTTCCCTCCCACTGTCGCCACATGCTTGCTCAGAAGGAGTGGCTGCAGCTCGTTCAATGACTCAATGAAATTGGCTGAGCTTCCTGAGGTAGAGACTCTTTAGCCACCTGGCTTTAAAAAGCAAATCTGACCGGATTTAACTTGAATGTATGCAATTGATTTTGACTCAGTTATTAGATTCATATCATTAGATTATTTATTTTTGATCAGAAATTAATGATAAATTTGAATGAGTTTAATCATTTCCATTCTGATTATTAACATTTTGTTTACAGAGACTTTATAATGCATTTTGTTTGTAGTTTCCATTGTGAGTTGCCTTTACTTCAGTTTTAGATTGGATGTGTCTCATTTTGGATATTTAAAGTTCTAGTTTGAAGAGTTCTTAACAAAAGTTTACCGTTTCAAAAACAATTTATCGTCCAGGCTTGGAGAGAATAGAGCTTGTCTTTATAGATAAACTAAACATTAAATTGAAAGCATTGCTGTGTGAACACGGCATTTGGTGCGTCTTACTCTGATGTCGTTGCGCCGCAGCTCCACGTCGGTGACGGCGTGGCCGTGGCTGGGGTGGCACCGGGCGAAGCAGCAGTACTGGCACACCGCCGTCTGCTCGGCCTCGCAGTGGTACAGCCGGTATTCGTCGTGCTGCGGGCAGGTCCAGGCCTTGACGGCCTCCGCCTCCACCAGCAGGTGCCCCAGGGCCGAGCACGGCTGCTGCAGGTGCGTCTGGATGTGGGACTGGCAGCACGGGGCATTGCAGCGCAGGCACACCTTGACGGCGGGGAGCGGCGGGCCTCGGCGGCACAGGATGCACTGCAGCGTCGGCGTGCTGGCCTTCTCCACGCTCAAGGCGTTGTACTTCTCCACTATGTTGGACAGTTTGTGGTTCTTCTCCAGACTGGGCTTCTGCGTGTAGGCATGATTGCATTCGGGGCAGCGAGCCAGCGAGGAGTCTTTGGCCCAGGCCTCGCTGATGCAGCCCCGGCAGAAGTTGTGCTTGCAGGGCAGCTGGATGGGATCAGAGAACACGTGCAGGCAGATAGGGCAGATGAGCTCCTCCTCAAAACAGTTCCTCCACGTCTCAGCCATGTCAGAGGCCATGGTGGTGCAGGCAGGCATACAAATCAGACCTTTTTTAGGCCGCTTTGTGCGTCTCTCTCTCTCAATGGAAACCCGACACTCTCAAAAACCGAGTCCAGAAAGATCAATATTTGTATGCACGCCCTCCCTGACAGATGACGAGTATTGCTTAGTAATGCAGCATGAAGGCAAATTCCCGGAAAACTGAGCAAAGGGAGGCTTCAGGCGAAACACCTTGGTGGATTTCAACACATAAAACAGACGGGGTGACGCTGTTCAGATTACAGGAAGCAGTGCTTTCCTTTCCTCCAAGTCGCACTCAGAGCCACCAGACCTGCCTTCACTGATTCAGTGTGTGCTCAGAGAACAGATCCAAACCCCATCCGCTACAGGCCAAACCAAGGCACAGAGAACCGCGTACCATCACCCAGACGCATGCATCTCCATGTGACACATGACAAGGATCTTGATCTTTTTTCCTGCTGCCACTCCAGGCCTTCACCCTAACCCAATGACGGATTATGGTCGACTACAGCAACCAGTTCAGAATGAAAAAAGGGCTGTTCAGGTCCACACCCTGGTTCCTATTCTCTATTCACACAGAGAAACGCCTCTGAAAATGTGACTGTATTCCATAGGAGCCTCAAGGACGCCTGATTCCCTCAATAATGAGTACGCAGCGCAATGCTTTTGTCCGCTGAATTATAAATAAGCATCCAGCAGCAATCTAATCACACACAACCTGCGATCGTTTGGCCGCAGGCTGAGAAAAACCCGTCGTATTGCTCAGATGAGAGAGAGGGCAAAAAAAAAAAAAACCAAACAAACCCCCAAGTACAACCTCCTGTCTTTTTAATCACACACACACACACAAAGCGATATTTCTGTTTTGACGAATGTGGCATATATATATGTACACAAGGCCTCTGCTTTCTGCCTTATCCAATTTTCTCTCTCAACAAAAGGCCTTATAGTCCAACTCCTCTGAAAATTACACCCAGGCCATCACGTCGAGGCTGTTTACTGCATAGTTAATCGTTTTAATGGTCCAGTCCAGCTCCTGCGCACAAAACAAAGGCTTTTAGGATCCGCAGGAATGTTGGCTGTCGTTGCAGAGCCGTTTGCTTCCCCCCTCCTCTCCTCTCCTCTCTCTCTCGCTTTGACACATCTATCAAATGTCTCCTTTAAACAATGATTATTATCACCATCCCCCCCCCCAAATGTACCGTTTGTTTTGTACTTTGGTCTCAAATCGTATTAGCCTATCGATGCCTCAGCCTTTAGCTAGCAACATATTCGTCCCACTTCCTTATCTCGATTAAATCGCCTAAATTACCTCAGACGTCACCTCACCATTTTCTACTGTAGCACAGGTACACAAACACCGGGCAGACTCCTTTCGGTAGAGCTACACTCATAGCTTTTTCGAGGCAGCCATTTTTTTTTTTTTTTTTTTTTTTTTTTATATTTAGCTAATAAAAATACAAAAATATACCCTCCTGTTCTTAAAGGGGACGTCGCGGTTTCCTGTCCTTGTTGGGGCTAGCTGTCATCAGCCATCTTGCAAATCCTCATTTAAAAAAAAAAAAAAAAACGAAAACGAAAAAAAAAAACAGAAAAGAAAGGAAATATCCGCCGAGAAAAGGCTGGAGGCTGTCTCAACGAAGCTGCTTTTCGATAGCTGAGCTGCGCACAAACACACGAAGCAAAAGGTCCCGTCACTAAAAAATACAAATCTACGTCTTTCTTTCGGTTTTGTAGTCCTGAAGGAGCCGTCTGAACCGGAGGGGGGGTTTATGCTTATGTTTCGGGGCCTGATGTATCCGGTATGAGTCGATTCCGTGCTTCATAAAATCCTGTACGGTTGTGAATAATAATGTGTGTTTTCTTCCCCCCCTCCTCTTCCTCTTCTCTCTTTTCTTTCTGTCTCTATCGGCCGGGCTGTGGGGAGAGAAGAGGAATGCAGACAAGCTGACTTAACCTGAGTCAAGACCGACAGCGTTAGCGCACTGCTTCCAGAAGGGCTTTTCAAAATAAAGTTCTGAGTGCTAACGGTTTTCTCCCTCTTATTTTTATTTTCACAACACACCTAAAAACAAACAGAAGCGGAGTTAAAACGTAACTAATATTTGAAAGATTTTTGACGGAAAGATGGATTAGAACTACTAAAAAAATGAATAAATAAATTTGACTTTAAACTCTGAACAATACGGAAGCACTTAACTGCCAGAGTTAAGGAATAAACTCTGAAACAATACCTCATTACAACATGATACAAAAATACTTAAAACTGGACAAAAGAGAAACTTTCTCATTTGAATGAGATACTTTGTCAATGTAATAAAATATAAAACTCATTATATGACAAGATTGATGTAATAAAAACCCAGAATATGTTCTTGTTGAAATGAGAAATGTCATAAAATGAAACAATAACTCCTGTTTGAGTTATCGTCCCCTTTATGCACTTTTAGGAAGTCACTTTTTTATTTTAAAGTGAGATATAAAAATATGTTCCTTAATCCCATTAAACTTGTTCAAACGAGAAACTTTCTTGCTATAACCAGATACTACTTCTGAATTTATTGCCTCTTTCTGGCAGTCAAAACCTTCCATAGAATTACATTTCTATTCCCTAAAATACCTCAGTTCCAGTGTTGATCCCAGTTTTAGCTCAGATATGTGACACAATTCCAGGTTATATAAATATACATTTTACAAGCATATTTGCAGAGGCAAGCCACATGCAATATTTTAATGAAACAAACAAAAAAAAAAATTGTGAAAAGCCTTTAAATGATATCAGACATATTTGTTTTAACAAATGAAGGGTGAAAATTTTTTTCATCCTTTTGTGGTTATTTTTTTAGAGTGCAGCTACGCATGCAGTTAGCTGCTGATTGGGAGGAAGCCAAATCTTATAGATTGAAAAATGTAAAAAAAAGATTAATGCTGCATTTTTAAAAATGTTTTTGTAAAAAGAAAAAAAGAAAGCCAAGCAACGTTTCCATACTTTTATGCAACGTAACAACATTTAAAGGGGAAGAAATATTTTTACAACACAATGTCAGAAGTTACTCCAATTTAAAAAATATATATATAAAGAAATAAAAATAAAACTTACCCAGTCGTTCCTGAGCTTTATTTTGAAACCTAATGGTCGAGCTTCCTGTTTGATTTAGCGACTCTTTGGTTGACCTGATGCAGTTTCTATTCAACATTAACCGTATGGGCCGCCCCCTCTTTCCTTCTTCCACCTTCCTACCAGCTTCACTGTCACGTGATTTGGACAAACCACGGAGGAAAGGCCAGAGTTACACTTAATGGGGTTACTGTATGTGTCAGGAGACCTGGACCCTCACCATGCGGTTTTTGGGAAAACGTGGGTGTGTTAATGGTGAGGGGAAATAGATTTGGGTGTGCAATAAAATCATACCCACATATCAGCTACCAGCAAGTTTTACCTAAAAAGATGAAGTTTAAGTGTCCATTTGGTAAAATAGAAGTAGAGTTGATCAGTTATTTATTCTAACAACTGCTTACACCTTTTTTTAAATTTATTTGCTGCGATGGTTGGGTTTCAAGTACAGTAGAGATTTTACATACACTCATCATGAACATGGTTTCTGAAGGATAAAAAGCAAGATTGAGTGAAAAAGTTTACTTTCTTTCTGCTCCAGACTTAGTCACAATTACATATATAAGCTAAAATAATCAAAATTTGGTCCAAAATCCTTTAATAATTTGATCAGAATTACTTTTAACCTGATGAGACAGATACTTATTAATTTCTGATTAATGATTCTGATTGATTGGCGCTCACAGTTTCTCTTTGACAGCATAAGGAACTGTTTCACACCACTTATTGGACTGAGCAACAATAAGAACGATGGGGAACCAATAACAAGAAGATTATGTGAAGCTTTTAAATCCTAAATGTACTGCAATAATCTCAAAGCATGGTGGTGGTCGTGTTATGCTTGGAGGTTTCTGCCTGTTGGAGTCTGTTTGTGTTTTGATTCAAGAAAAAAAACACAAAAGTTAAGCTTTCAATTGAAGATATAAGAAGGGAAATTGAAAATATTGTGGATATTTAAATTCGGAATACTTTTTACAGAAAAAAAGGAAAACAAGATTTTTATCATTTCAAAATACGCAATCTTGTATGTTGTGGAGCTACGCATGCAGTTAGCATGTGTGGGATCTGCAAAGATGTTAGCCGTATTCCATAAATATCCACCAGAAATTAATTCAGTGAAAATTGTGATAATAAATGATAAATTTATGCATGAATTCATGTAACTTAGAGGTTGTTGCTGGGTAAAAAGGAATAAAGTTTCAGAGATGTCTAATCTCCATTGCTTAAACATCTTTATTTATTAAATAAAACAAACAAAAAACTTAAAAATGAAAGCAGCCCTTCATATTTCATTTTATAGCATCCTGTGCCATAACTGTGTTCAGAAGACCTAATTACAGGAAGAAATAATGGATTACTGATATGTATTTTAGGCTGAGACATAAGAATTTAATGAAATTAATAAATTACAAGAAAAACAAAACAAAGCGACAATAAAATAAATAAAAATCCACAATAATTGTTTAATTTTGATAGTCTCACTGACCTAAAACAGGAGAATTCAGTCTGATTTAATAACAAATAGTAACAAAACAATTTTGCATGCCTCTTTTTATAGTGTATCTTGATATTTTCTTCAATTTTATGTGAAAAGGTAACTAAAAGTAAATTTAAAAAATTAAAGAATCCAACATTGTAAACAATTTCAGTTTGAAACTAAGTTTTATTTTTTAAAAATCAACATTTGTTTCTCAATGATGAAGTAATATAATTGTTACGGTTGACCATAACATGTGATTCCTGTTATAGTGAAATTATGTACATAAGTATTAAATTAAACACTTACCGTTATCGTTGACTGATTATGAAGTAATTATTTATATTACATAAAACCGTTTAAATATCGTTAAATTGTGATGCTACCTGCACGTTACCTCTATGATTCATTATATTGTTTTTCCATATAACAGAGAGAAGAAGCCCTACTTTCGCAGGGCGCTCAAAAATTGAGACAAACTCTTATTGTTCCTCTCCACGGAAATCTTTAGTAAAAGGCGAAAGATTTATACGATCTGAAGAGAAACAAGAGTGTACTGTCCTTCAACGGGTTTGTCAGCCGTTATATTCCCGGGAAGGCAGTTTTCAGTGACGGTGTCAAATGGTGAAAAAAAAGAAAAGATGCATAAAGAAACGTAAATGATCTGACTACATTAAAAAATATGTTTTCACTTAATTTTAATGAAACATAATTTAACTTTATTTGTCTTAGGAAGCATTTTTAAAGATTTTGACGCAATGCATGATGGGATTTAACTGCCTTCCTGGCACACCGTCGTTTTAGTTGAGCGGGTAAGGCATAACAGACAAACAAAAAGCTGCGTTTATTGACCCAAACTTAGAATATAATACAAAATGAATGCCCACAATCGAAAGAAGAATATTTGCACTTGATTTTGTAATTAATATTGCAGATTTTCAGTGAGTTTTGGGAAGACACATTGAAAAGCATTGCTAGTAGGGACTCTATTCATCCACCAGATGGTGTTATTTCTTCAACTTTTTAGGAAATCGCGTTCCTCTTGCCATTAATTTCACAACTGCAGTCAATTTATCGTGTAGAAGAATTTGCAGAAATGATAAATAAATTTGTAAATGAAAGAAAAACGTATAAGAGAACAATCTTTGTCTAAAACGCTTTTTTTCCTTTTCTTATTATGATCACAAATAACTTTGTAAATTATTATAATAACCAAAAAACACCTCACCACAAAGTGAATGTCTGTGTGAATCTTCTCTGAACTGGTTATTGATTTTGAGATGGCTAAGAATGTTTTTGTTTCAATTCAACCTCTAGAAGAAAATCTAAAGTGATTTATAAAACTTTAAAAGAAGAGGATGAGACAGTTTTCCTGGATTCTGAATGTGATTCTTGAATAAAGCATCATTTATTCTGTGTATCATGGCTGTTTACGCTGATATTTACCCTTGAGACTCAATTCTTTGATAGGGTTTCATTATGTTTTTGTCGTGGAACATTATCCTTTTCAACTATTACCAATACTTTTATCTGGTTCACCTGGTTAAAAGATCTACAAACTTTAATGTAACCTAGTGGGATTTTATGTAATAAAGCCATAAAACAATATGCACACTGGTCAACATCGGAAATAATTGTACTTGCAGATTTTTTTGTATGCAAATAAAATATGAAAGTGTGGTAATCACACTCTGAATCATCTGAATCAATCAATGAACGTTTCCATTGAAGCTCTGACTGTATTTTTGGGGTTTGACCAGTCTGACCAATAAAGACAGACATGATGATGCTCTATAAATTAACTACTTCTGGTGGTACAGAAGACTTGAAATTCACAGTCTGTTGCAGTATTGACCAAAAGATACGCTTTCTCCTATAATAACAACCTTGAGCCACTGGAAATCCCTCCAACCCAAAGGGATCAGGACGTATTTTATCCTCTGTAAACAAAATCAGAAGGTTCAGCGTCAATTTAAGGAGTGTTGACAGAACTACTGTGACTTTACATTTATAGTACCTCATCATGTGGGGCAGATTTGTATCCATATTTCTTGAATAAGGTGAGTGGCGCAGTGGTTGAGTGGGCAGTGTGAACATACACTGATGTTTGGTTCCCAACAGCTTCCTCACGGCACCATCCATCCTGTTACTTATTACATTTTTATTGTGACATTCATAATTATGAACATGTCTTATTTAGTTTTCAGAGCCACAGTGGAGGGGTCAAAAAGTGACATGTGAGTTTGCAAACGTCTGGTTAAGTCAGAATAAAGAAGTAAATCTAAAAGAAAATCTGACAGGAGTGACAAAAAATGTCTTTACCATCTGAGGCACTTTGAGAAATTTTGCAAAGCAGGCTGGAATAATCCCAAGTCAAGATGTGGCATGTTGTGGCATGTCACTACAAGGTATTAGTTTAGGGAGATGCACTCTTATTAAACCAAAACATTGCAGCCAGATTATGTTTTATATCCCTTGTAGTTTCTGTTGATTTCTTCCAGGACTCACGCCTCATTGAAATGTCGGCTTAGGATTTATCTTTGTCTCATTTTTTGTAGCAGTGATTTCAAAATTTTTTATATCTGTAGCACCGTCTTACACTCAGCCTCTCCTGTCAAGGTAGCAAAACCTGCCACATGTTAGGAACCATTGAGCGAAGTCAACCCCCAACTTGCATTTGTGTTTTTTCCTGCTCTATTTTTTAGACTTTATCCCATTAAGGAAGTACATCTTTATATTTATATTGCAGTTTTCACTTACAAGACTGTCAGAAAGTGAAGTAAGCTGAACATATTTACATAAAAACAAAGGTTAATGGCAAAAAATCAATAAAAGAGGATTAAAACTAAATGCTTGGTTGTGAAACTATAATTGAGTAGAAGGTTGTTTCAAAAGAAATGTCTCCAACTGAGTCTGGCCATGATGTAAGGCTGTGAATGCGTAAATCAGGACCTAAAACTGATTCTTAGCATCACAGATAACCAAACAGGCATCATGTTGGCCCTTTATTGAGCTCCAGTTACATCCTTGCAGTGGCGTTTCGAGCCACGAGGCGGCAGTGAAGCTCCTTCCAGTTAAATCCTTGCAGTGGCGTTTCGAGCCACTAAGCGGCAGTGAAGCTCCTTCCAGTTAAATCCTTGCAGTGGCGTTTCGAGCCACTAAGCGGCAGTGAAGCTCCTTCCAGTTAAATCCTTGCAGTGGCGTTTCGAGCCACTAAGCGGTAGTGAAGCTCCTTCCAGTTAAATCCTTGCAGTGGCGTTTCGAGCCACTAAGAAGCTCCTTCCTATTTAAACAAGTAACCGGCTGCAGTCAAGTCCTGAGAACATGAAATCATGGCTGCTATTCTGATAATCAATTCCTGAAATGAGGATTTTCAGGTTTGAAATGTTTCAAATCAACTGATCAGAGTATAATTCTAAATAGTTATTTAATGAATGATTGATGGCAGCTGGTTAATGGAGAAAATGTTGACATGACTTGTTTGAAATTGCATGAACAAAATTTCCCATCTGAAAATAAATTTAATTAAATATCAATAAATTTTGCTCAAACACATTTAGTGTGAACAGAACATTAAAATAAGCATTTACCTTAATAATGCAGTCAGATCAATGTAACGTAAGTCCATCTCAGAATACAAAAACATGCCGCTAAGCATTCTGGGAAATACTTCCCTCTCCTGTCCC
Source organism: Poeciliopsis turrubarensis (assembly GCA_010277015.1). Lineage (NCBI taxonomy): Eukaryota > Metazoa > Chordata > Actinopteri > Cyprinodontiformes > Poeciliidae > Poeciliopsis > Poeciliopsis turrubarensis. The sequence goes on along the minus strand of VMRN01000009.1, from coordinate 3,934,914 downwards.
TTTCTTTGCCCAGATTTTATTTAAATGTGAATCTAAAAACTCTAGTTTATTCAACTCTTTGAGGTTTGACAGAATTAATAAAAGTGAACACAACTTACTGCTGTAAGTTTATATTTCTCGAACTTGCATTTAGGTTCAAAACCTAAATCTTGATAAATGTATTTGACTCAAAGAACAGAAGATTGTAGACACAGCTAAATGTGGCTTGTGGCACGCTTGTGTTTTATTCAGGTAAATGTTTATTTTAAGTTTGCAAAACTTGCAGTTAATGTGCGGTTCACACCAAATGAGTATTTATTTTAATTTAATATTGTGAGTAAAAATAAAAGACAAATGTATGCTCTCTAACTTGGTGAGGACATTTTTTCTATTTATTCTATTAAATAATCATTTGGTTATTTTTTAAGTTCACAATTGAACTTAAAAAAAAAAAAACAATCCTTAGACAAATTGACTCTTAGTAAATCTTATTTAATTTCTGAGTTAAAACCAAAACAGTTTTCTTGTTGACTTAACCCTGTGTTTCAAATGTTTTGCATCTGAAGGATCTCCAAGTGGATCTGTAAAAAGCATTCTCAGTACATGAGCAATGCCACCTCATAAAAATTCCCAACCTTAAAAAGCTGATAATTAGATGATGCTCTTGCAGGCAGAATGTTCTGAACTCTTACTGGTTGCCCAACCTAGCAAGCAAAACAGGTTTGGCCCTTTTTTTTTTTTTTATTGTTTTCTTATCATGACCATCAATTTCTATCTCATGTTGGAGCCGTGTCTGCCTTTCCAACCCATTTTTGGTAAAAACAAAGGCTTAGAGCTAAAGGTTCAGGGCACGCAAAATTATTTTCGTCTCATCAACTCAGAGAATGTTGCTTCTCCTGATCTGTAAGGTTTGAACAGAACACAAAGTTCATTACCACATCAATGAGCATCAGTCTCTGCTAACTGACTGATCGACACTATCCAACCTCTCCCTGTACTGTTTTGGTTGTGTTTGCGTTTTTCAATTTGTTCATTCAACAGCAGCCTTAGTTTCTGACTTTACGTTTGATCAGTCTGTTCTTAGTTGATGTTTGTTTGTTTGATATCCAGAGGAATTTTCTCAAAGTGACCCAAAGGGCAATCCAAAGAAAACACGGTGAAGACAGCAGTATTTCACAGAGGAACAAAACCACAGCATAACTGTGTCATGCAAGTTAGATCTGTTGTTTCTTATTCTAAGATTAGTTGTTGATTTTTCACGGTTAAATTTAGTGTTTTCTTTCCTTCTCTTCTTTTGAGCCATTGCTCTCCCTCAGCCTGCTTACATGGTCCCCTCCCTGCTGCATCCTGTTACTATTTGCTCCTCTGAATTTAAGATCCTCATTCTCTTCCACTCCTTGCTCCTGTTTGCTCAGTTCTCTGCTTGGCTACTTCCTGCATGTTTTTTTGTTTCATCTCTGGTTCTTATCGAGATTCTTCAGTATTTTTTTTAAATTCATGTTTTCTCATATTCTTTAAATATTCTGCAACACGCCGCCTCAGCCTGGTTTGCTTACTCCATAACGATGTGTGTGTGTATGTGTGTGTGTGTGTGTGAAATAATGGTAAAGTACTATATTTAACATTTGTAGTCATCCAATTTAAACATCCAACTTTTCCAAAATGAGGCCAAAGGAACTGGAAAGGAATTGTGGGAGAGCAATAAACAGTTTGCTGCCTAATAAACACAAGAATGCTACATGCGTCACGGGTTTTATTTGGAAATTGTATTCAGGAACTGTACAAACACGCAGAAAAATGCCAAATAATGTCGTTATTAGCCTTTTTGTACTTGGAAACATTGCACTAATCTTTAAATGTACATTTAAAAATCTGTAAAGTTGAGAAAGTAAACATTTGGCCACAAAACTTAAAGCAGTCCACTAGAGTTTCAGGTTAATGGTAGAGCTAGTCTGTCCTGTCGTTAGAACTTTGGTTCCCTCCTTCTGTTCTCGTTCTGAACTGGTGGCGTTTGCATGTAACTGGGTGTGGATTGACTCACAGTCAGATGGATGGATGAAATTTCATCATAATATTTTATGGTGCTATTGTGAAAATGACAAGAATGACAATAAAAAATATTAGTTTGTTGTTGGAAGACAACATGGTTGCGACTGTATGGCACAGCAGCGTCACAAACACAAATACTGTTCCTGAATAACATCAAAAAATAAATACGCTACTTTCTTAAAGAAGTCCTTTTATGACTGTTTCTGGATATTTATCTTGTGGAACAAAATAATAGAGAAAATAATAAAATAAAGTTTTAGACAACGTCATCCGTTTTGTTTTTTAGTAATTGAAATGTATCAAGACTATGATGAATCAAAATTATTATTATAAAAAGATAAATGATAAATGATGAATGAAGTGGGCTAAGTTAATAAAGTCATCATAACAATAATATTAAATACAGTAGCTGCAATGTCTTATTTTTCAGAAATTACACCATTTTGATTTAATAGTCTTTATACCAAAAATATTATTTATGCTTCAGGATGCGTCAAGTTTTTCAACCTTTCTCCAGATTTGAAGACAATGTACCATTATTATTGATCATTCTAGGTGTTTGTTTGATACAGTGAGCAAGTTTTTGTGGCACTAGTTGTCTTTACTAGGATTGTGTTGCAAACGATTCACAAATTTAACCACACAACTTGGATGCCTTCCCTTTTTCTGAAGGTTTTCGTGCATGATAAAAGCAAACAGACAGACTGTGTCATTCTCAATAAGCAGCTTTGTGTCAAGTTCACTGAAGACATAAAGCTGTCTTCAGCTTTGGGGAAGGAAATTATCTCTAATTATGTTTCTGGCACCGAAGCGATAGGGTGCGGTTCGGGAAGCATTTATTCACATAATATTCATCATGTACACACACATTGTATTGCAAAGAATGCTGGGTGCTTGATGTTGAGGTGAACAGATTTATTACTTGACCAAAAAATGTAGTTCCTGCGGTTTAAGGTGCTAAAAATGAGCTCTGTCATTAGCAAGTTAGCGAAAGAGTGTTCACCGCTTTATGGTGATTAAATATTGACCTTGGATTGCTGCTCAGTTTCTGGAGCTGAGGCTATAAACCTCGATGCAGATTTCTTGGGTTTGATTCCTGGTTGCTGCAAGTCTTCCCCTTTTCCACCTTGTTTACATTATCTGACAAAGGCCACAATGTGCCAAAAAATCTGCAAAAACAATGCTGACCTGATCAGTGCATATCCCAGAAAGTCCTAAAGAAGAAAACAGGAGCCGGTCTCATTGTTCTGCAGTGACATTCTTTTGCACAAATCTTACAAAATCCACATATTTTCTGGGAATTTGCAGATTAAATTAAATCCTCATTTCATTTAGCCACACAATGTTTATTACCTTTCTAAATATCACCCGCAACATTTGTACCAAAAATCTTCATGCATTTCACATTTATTTAAGCCACCATAAAAGCATGATACAAACTAGAGTAAATACTCGCTCTGTACATTTTGTTTTCAAAATATGTAACCGTCATCCTCAGAGTTTCAGTTTGTTGATCCCATCTTGTGATCAAGTTCTTTGATAAAGCTTTATTATCTTTTTGTCGTGAAGCCTCTTCCATAAATTCTTCTCCATAATGTAGTCGTGGTTGCTGTAGAAAATCACGTTGGTTTTCAGGTGCCTCTCAACGTAGTAGCAGGAGTATTTGTTGTAGTCTTCTGTCATGAATCCGTAGGCACTCACCTGAAAAAGAAGGGGAAGGATAGGTGAAGAGTAACTAATTAAATAAAAGCAACAAAACGCTGTATTCATAAATAAAGTGCAGTTTGATGTACTTACAGTGTCACAAGCATGCAGAGCTGTGAAGATAGTGAAAGCCCCGTTGGTTGGGCGAACGATTGCCCAGTATCCTCGATTAAGATTGTTTGATTTTAAAAACCTGTGAGTTAAGGAAAAAGTTGTGATTAAAGCTATGTCCAAAAGCTTTTTAAAATTATTTGATCAATATATATGCATCAATCAGAACATTTTGACTGATTTCTAATCTCCATTATTATACCAACACAGGGTTTTATTTTAACCATATTATTGATGTGAGGTTTGTCAAAACTGGATTATTTTATTCATCAGATTTATTTTATTTAGTCGAAAAGTTATTTCTCCTCACATATTTGATGCATTATGTACTAAAAGTAGAACTGAACATTTTTAATCTTAGATATAATTTTATAATTTTGCTTTAGATGTTAACTTTCACTCTGCTTAAAAAGTTGTGTGTTCACTTCTCTGGACATTCAGGAAACTATTCTACATATTTATTTCCATTATAGTTAAACAAACAACTGAAAAGAAATAAACCTACTCAGAAATGACGTTTGCAATAGTTGTCACTTTGCATAAACCAGCTGAAGACGTTTGAATAGGATTGTGATCAGAGATTCACCTGTTTCGTACGTATCGCAGAAAATCCTGGTGCAGAACATAAAAGCGGCTTTCATTGTACTGGCCTGAATAGTAATTTCTGGGGCTGCAGAATAAAAACAAAAAGAAAACATCATGAATAAAAAAAAAACGGTGAACAGAAAGCTGCTTGTACTTTCGGTTGACACTGTGAGAAACTGTTTGAGTTAATTAGGTTGAAAGTGGAAAATCTTGTTCAGTGACTTTGGCACCTTTGTGTTTATTTGCCAATGAACTGGTCTGATATAAACTTAGTGGAAAATGTCTGGAGTTTTTTTTCAACAGGAAGATAAAAAGACACCAGAACCAGCAATAGACACAATTTGGACAAATTACCTCAATGAAACAAAACCTTTCTGCATCAACTCAAGCTAACGGAGACTCAACTAAATGTTGAGTAAACATACCTTACAGATTTTCTCTAATAATCTGATTTAGCAGATAGTTTTAAGCTTTTTCTTCTGTTATCACTTGTTTCGTGCAGGATATTTCAAGGTTTATCTGCATCCTCTATAGATAGAGAATAAATAAATGAAACAAAATGTTAGTCACTTGTTTTTAGACTCCTTGTCTTCTATGATCAGAGCCTTGAGCCACTTGTAATCCCTCATCCCCTCGGGAATCATGACGTACTTTATACCCTGTAAAAAAACAGCAGCTTAATATTTAATGAACACAATAACTAACACTTTGCGTTGATGTTGTAGCTTCTGTACCTCATCATGTGGAGCCGATTTGTATCCGTACTTCTTGAATCTGTAAAGGGCCGAGGAGATGGAGAAAGACGTGTGAACATACACTGATGTTCTGTTCCCCACGTCTTCCTCGTAGCCTTCGATCGCCGCGCCGTTCATCCTGTCACAAAAAACACATCAGAGCTTTCAGGTGTTTATTATTGCACAAAAACAGCTAATTCAACATTTAATAATAATAAAAATTTCAAAGAACAGATAAAACTATATTTTAGTACACTGCAAGTAATGTAAGCTCAGAGTTAATTATGTATTTAACCTGAAATGCATTCTGCCATATTTTTCTTTTTTGCTTTTATTTAATTTAATTTGATTTAAAACTCGTTTTATTGGTGTAATAAAGTGACACATGGACCAAGAATAGCAGCTGTAGCTCTGCTGCAGCTAAATGTGGATCCTAAACAAACTAAACTCGAAACTAAATTCTCTCAGTTTGACGTCTTTGTGGAGGAATCGCGGCTTAATAAACACAGATAAGAAACACTTATCTGCCTGTGTTGAGTGCAAAAGAAGAAGAGACATTGTGTATCTGATGGTCATGAAGTGACATGTGGAGCACATTCCACTTTTTCAAATGAGCAAAGCACAAGGCAGCTGCATTCCTTTTTGTCAGGAGGTTTTATCTTGCCAACCCGTTAACAACCAGTCGCACATGTTCACATAGTTATCCTGTCACAAAGTTCAAGCCTTATTTTCCTGGATAAACCAGCGATCTGACGGAGGTGTCCTTATTTTAGCAGATGTCTTAGAATAATCTCACGGATTAATTAAATTTTGATCTGAAAAATTGTAAACTTTTAAAATTCTTTTGGTCTAATAATCATTCCCACTTTGTTGATATTTTTGTGCCAAAGCTCCTGCTTGTTATAGAACGACTGGTTCTTTTTATATTTTTCATTTACTTTTCTCTGACATACATTAAGTGGAACGAAAACTCAGCATTTTATTTCACCTGAAGTAAGTTGAGATGTTGGGTTACATAAAAATTGTTTTACAAATACAAAACAGTAACACTTAATTAAGACACAAACGTCACATTCTTGTGTTGTTTAAGTTTTGGTTTTCATTTGTGTTTTATCTTCAGAACAACTGCAGCAGTCTGTTTTGATTGTTACTGTTCTCTATCGTTGAGCTACAGCCAAAGCAGTATGCTGCTGCTTTTCCTGAATGAGAGATTAACAGACCTCTTTTGATTCCCTGCTGTTTTTACTTGCCACTGAAGTTGTAAATATGTAATTCTGACAAAAGACACACACTCTTGGTCAGGTCAGTTTGCCAGAGTCACAATCACATGATCAGAAGAAGTATTTACATGAGCACTCTTTGGATTATTAATCGGCATAAACCACCTCTCTCATTACCACTGTAAATTTAAATGTGTTTAAATTACACATTTCTATTCTGATCATCCTTTTAGTATTTATTCCAGTTACTTTTGTCCCTATAAACGCGTGTATTGCTCAATAGCCTTCCCATATTTAATTTCAGTATTATTTGTTCCAGTGTTTTTTCCTTGAATTGATAAAAAAATATTTAATCTTTTTCACAAACACCTGGGTCTGACATGGTTAAGATCAACTTTATTGTTCTCAGTGGTCATTTTGTTTGGCAGCCAGCAAAGAACAATAACAAATAAAGTGCAAACACAATGAAATAGCAACAATAATAACCACAACATCACTGATGCATTGCACACAATACAATTCTAGACTACCACAGTCTCTATTTGGGCTTATTATCATCTAAAATGATTGATGAGAAAGACACTTTTAAGGATAAGTGAGCATTTGAAACTTTTAGAGTTGCATTTTATCACCATAAATTGTAATGACAGTAATAAAAGGGATTTGGGTCCACAAGAATAGCTTTAGCTGTTCTGATTCTGCAGAACTGGGGAAGCTCTGCCATCCTTTCAATGATTAGCTTATTTTTCACAATCAGTAGATAAAATGTTTAAAATACCTAGTGCACAATCATCTAAAGCAGCCTGTTTGGTCTGTTCTTTTCTTACCTAAAGACGTAGTCGTGCGCATCAATCTCAGCGCCCATTTTGGAGCCGTTCAGGATGCCTGCTGTTCCCACCACAGCACAGTGAATGCAGCCATCCCCACCTGGTTTTGGGTGGAGCAGCGGTTCTTTGGGCTTTGAGATCAGCTTCAACACTGGCATTACATCTGCAAACAAAAGCAAACGTAATTCGGTTTGTTTGGTGGTGAATGAATGAATGAATTAAATTCTGCAATAATAGAACATACTTCACCCAGCAAAATGAAGGCTTAGATTAGCTAAATAAGTTTGAAAAGTATGTTCAAATTTATTCCAATAGTCTTTGTGAAATTACCTCATATTTTTATAAAATTCAAACTAGCTGACCAACTCACAAAGTTCATCGTCTTTCATCTTCTTGATAAATCAGTTTTAAGTGATTTTATGTGTTTTTTTTAGCCACATAAAAAGTCACTGCAGAGAAAGGAATCAACTCGTTGATTAGTTGGTGCAACAATAATACGTTAAAATCAAGAAGTGTGAAGAAAATGTTTCTCTATCAATCGAAGCAAACCCTTACCTTCATACGCCATTTCCATAAAGCCAAAGGGATTGTTGAAGTGTGAAAGCCGGTTCCACTCTCTCATGTTGATGTTATCTTTATGGAGAAACATGCGAATGTTGGGAAGGAAAGCTTTCTGAAAGTCCTCGTCCTTGGAGTTGTGCAGAGAATGGGCACATTTCTGAAGGTGAGACATTAGTGTATTTTTATACACTAAAACATTTTATAATGCTAAAAGAAATGTTTTATTTTTAGTAATCATAGGGAGCATTCATACCAATTCTGTTTAGTCAATCTGAATGAAACTCCAGTTATTTGCCTACAGAGCCCGGTTTGTTTGGGGAGGTGTGAAAGTGAAATCGAACTCTAATGTGGACCAAAAAGCAAAGTCTAAAAACCCCAATCTCACTTCAGGTGAACTATAGTGCAGTTTAAATGAATATATGAGTTCAGTTTCTGTTTCTGGAGAGACCACTCCAAAAACAAGTAGCAAACTAAAGTGCTGGGCATTCTGGGTAAATAAAACCAAAAAAAAACACAAGACTCCAACGTTAGAGGGAGAACTAGCTTGTGGTCTGTTGCTAAATACAAAAGATAAACTCTATAACTTGTAAAATGTGATTCTATTCCATTTTTTTTTTACATTTTGTGAAGAAGGAAGTTAAGTTAATGTCTTCTGAGGTTTTTCTGCCGTTTCCTTCAGCAGTTCTTGCAGCAGCGCCACCACAGGTGAGGAGAAGAACAGTTTTTTCAATTAGTTTGGATGGTTGACCGTGCAGGGAAGCGAACGGCATCAGGTGAAAATGCAACATTTTAAATTTGATTCCGAATCAAAATGAGTCTGTTGGACTATCAGGTGTCAAACGTTTGTTTTTGCAAGAGCCACAGAGGCACACAAAGACAGGTAAGAACAAAGTGTATAAGGAGGAAAGTCAACAGAGTCACACCAAAAGCTAACAACAAAAACTTACCATGCCTGAAAAGCCCTATCATGATTCTATATTTTAATTTTCTTTCCCTCTTTTGTGTCTCACCAGACTCACCATAGATCTTGGCGGAGCATCCAAGTTATAAATATCCTCAAAAGTCCACTGAGGAAGCTTCTTGAAGTGTCTCTTGTGTATCATTGGAATGGGATATTCAACACGATATTTATTCATTTGATTCATCTCTAACACTGTCAGTGAATCTCTCGTAGCATTTGACAAGGTCACATTTCCTTCTTTTTGCCACAATCCTTCATTTTTATAAAAGCTGTCCAGTCCTTTGAAATGTTTTACTGTCGACATGGCTACCCATCTATAGCTGGGTTTGGATAAAATAACGACAATAACAAAAATGGTGATCACACAGCACAACACAAAACATATTAGTATGGATACATTAAATAAGAGATCATAAAAGTACTTACCTGATGTCACTTGGTAAATTCCCCTGAGACATTATGAAAAGAACAATACTGAATAAAATCACAGACACAAAAGAAAGCAGCTTGACTGCATGACGTGCCATTCCTGAGAAATAAAGACGTGAGAAATGTTGTCAAGGATGCACCTGATGAGTAAATGTTTTATGAAGGAGGTCTCACAGGTCAGAAAAGAAAACACGCCTTGTAGATATGACAGAGGAGAACTGCCTGCAAGATCAGGTGAGGAATTTGCTCAAAGAAGTCGCACATAAAAGTAACTGGATGGGGCTGAAATGCCTGAAATTGAATTTACTGCAAGCAGCAGTAAGACAAAACCGAGCCATGTAGTTTTTTATTGACATTTGGTATTCTTTCAAAAGTCTCAACAGAAACAATACTTCATTGTCTTTTATTAGATTAATGGTGCAGAATAACTGGGCTCATTCAGGTGTGTGTATGCACATGAATGTTGGATTTAAAGGAACAGGAACCTGCTGCTGTGAGGGCGAAGATGGTAAAACATAGTTTTGCCGCAGTGTTTGTAATAGGGAAACTTAGTACAATTTAGTTTTATTTAGATAAAACTAAACTTCGGCACTTTGTAATGTGCAAAAGCTCAGCAAAAAATAAAAATGATCAGATGGTGAACCCGATTGTAAATCTGATAAGAGATTTGCTTTTGGATAAGTCAAGTTTAGTTGTACTGCTCATTTCAGCAACCAGGAAGTTAAAAGTCCTTTATTATCAAAAGTTGTAAATAAACTGCATTTTTTTCAGACGTATGAGAAGATCACAACAGAACATTTAGTCATTCTGTGTTGTCAGAAAAATGTGCATCGGCTTTAGTTTCAACAAACATTTCCAGTTTGAATTTCCAATAACAACTTTTGTTCTAGCTGGCAGGTTTGCTGCAAACCATTTTATTTTTATTTGTTTTTCTCACAAACCATTTGGTTGAAGGCAGAGAAAAAGAAGGAGCGGCTTTTTAACTTTATAATCAGAGAGTTCATCAGTTGTTAAATTATCCAATTATCTCTCAATTACTCAATTACTAAACACTCAATTATCTCTTACAAAAACATGAAAAACTAGATGACTTTTGATTATGAAATTACGACTCCCACAAAGCCAGACTATTGAAATTTCTACACTAGTTTGTAAAAACAATTTTACAAACTTGTTATATAAACCTGGCAGTCCTTCGGAAATAAACTTCATAACCATGGTTAAATAAAAACAAAATCGTAACAAATGCTCAAACACATTAAAGTAATGGTTCCATACACTTTAATACAGAGATAACAGGAAAAAGATACAACTTTAAAAGTAAATATAAATGTTACAAACTAGAAAATATCAAAAGAAACAATTCTGAGAAATCTCTTAAAATTGGATTTAAGATGCTTGACAATTTTCTTAAACCTGAATGTGAATAAAAGGAAATAGAAAATAAATGTAAAAAAATTGCCAACAGATATTCAGCGCTGAGATAGTTCACACAGCTTTGACAACATTCAACTATAACAGTGAAACATTGCTGCGACCAAAATAACTCACAAACATATTCTTCATCAAACTGCACAGTGTGTGTTCCTTTATAGCAAGTCTTCTCTGTCTGTACTCTTCAGATTTATTTTAAATATAAGTTTATGACTCCTCAAGTGCAGCAGCATAAGGAACTAAAACGTTCTTAAAGTGCAGCAGAATTAACGTGTTTTTAAAACCGCTGATGGTTTGACTCGTTTTCCGGTTGTCAGAGCGGTGGCGGCTTTTCTGTCTCTTCCTGTGGTTTAGTTTTTTGAAAAAGCTTCATTATTTTTCTCTCATGGAAGCTCTTCCACAAATTCTTCTCCATAATGTAGTCATGGTTGGCGTAGAAAACCACGTTGGTTTTCAGGTACTTTTGAAAGTAGTAGTTGGAGTATTTACTGTAGTCATCAGTCATGAAACCGTACGCACTCACCTGGGGATGACAGGGAGAAAACAAAAAAAATAAATCACTTCTGTATTAAATATTTAGGGAGGTGTAAGCATTCATTCCTATGCAATTGAAATGAACTGCAGAAACACAACGTTGTCTTTGTGAACTAGACAGTTTCATGTTTTGATAGCATTCAGATTCTTTAGAAGCAGTGAAACATTTCTTTCCATGATCATTAATAACCTGATAAGATCAACATGATCTTGTTAGAGCAACAGTTTGTCAGAAGAACACACCTACAATGACTGCACCTCTTTTCCAAATACTGATACAACGTGTATTATGTTGAAAATAAACCTACCGTGTCACAAACATGCAGAGCCGTGAAAATAGCAAATGCTCCATTGGTTGGACGGACGATTGCCCAGTAACCCCGATTCAGATTGTCTGATTTTAAAAACCTGGAGACAAAGAAAAAGGGTTGAGAAACAACACTATAAACTACATGCTAGGGACGATGACATCACGTTGGATACATTTTGATTTAACACAGTTAACACCCAAAAAAATCTCTATATGTCGTTTAATATGTTGAATATGGACTCCATGGCCAACAAAACAGTTCTAGTTCATCTTATAGAATCTTTAGGTGAGGAAAATTCATGTTTATTGTAGAAAAGAGAAGTTAATCTACAGGACGTTTGTTTGGAAACACTGACCTGTTTCGTACATATCGCAGAAAGTCCTGGTGCAGGACATAAAACCGGGTCTCATTGTACTGGCCTGAATAGTAGGTCCTGGCGCTGAAGAGGAAAACAATGAAATATAAAACAAAGATAAATGTCTTCTTTTCAAACTTGTCTGGGTTGAAATGTCTTTCTAAAGTGGCACGATTATGAAAAGCTCCTTTTATTCTGCCTTGTTATGTTATAGCAGCCCTGCCAAATACCCTGAAGCAAAAAACTTTCACAACAGCATATTTATTTTTTCCATAGAACATCTTTGCATTGAGATGCACAATCTCCACCCCTTTCCTCACTCCTGCCAAAACTGGAGCTCTTTCGGTTTTGTGGGTGTGTTTGTCATTTGGCAGAGACACATATTTTATCCTGTGTGTCAAATACATTCATTATCTGTCAATGTCACTCTACATCCGCATTGCTGGACTGCTGCCTAAGAAAACCCTTTATAGTTAGGCTGATGAAGTCATTTATAACTCTGTGTCTCACGATGCCTCCTGTTCAAACCTGCTGCACTTCAAATTTCTGATGGCTCACTTCCTCAACTGCCTTCGTGGAAACATGTTAATTTTTCTGCGAATTGTGACCAAAATAGGAAGAAATGATCATATTTCATTTCTCCTTTGTACGATAAATATGAATTTGTTTTTTCTCTACGAAAATTTAAAATTTAGAAAAAACTCTTTCTCACCATGGATCGAGCTCATGATTGTACTGTGAATAAAATTGCTTTAATATTGCAAGTGAGTGATATTTGGGCATTTTTCTCGTCATTTACCCGCTCAGATGCTTATGACTCGTTTGGGTCATTAAAACATCTCCCTTTCACTAATGTCAATTTTGTAGCACAACGTATTTTATCATGCTGTGATAAACAGTTGTAGGAGCCGACAACATGTTGGGTAACGTTAAAACAGGAAGGTAAATGTGAGTAACCATGGCAACTGGTAACAACCGGCTCTTTTTGAGCTCAACTTTCACGCATCAGCTGTTTTTACAATCAAATAATACTTTTTGTGGTAATTTATGGTAAAGTATATCCCTGAATAATAGAGGAAAAAAATGTCAAAATGGTAATACATCATGAACATTATAATTTAACTGTGTATTTTCCATTAAAACTATGATCCATCCATGATTGGGTCAATTGACCTATGACCCCTGAACAAGCCACGGTCCTTGAAGCAGGAATTCGGATTCACAAGTTTTTCACTCCAATGCAAATATGCAGAAAATTTCCCTAATAATAATAATAATAATAATAATAATAATCATAATCATAATAATAATGTGTAAAATCTGATGCTTACTTCCTGTTACGATATTCCCCATCAGGAACTCTTTTTCCTTTGATGACGGCGTCGAGCCACTGAAAGTCCCTCAAGCCCTCAGGAATCAGGACGTATTTTATACCCTGTTGGAAGAAAAAGCAAGACAGTCATTTTAATTTTTTAATAGAACATAAACACAATATTACATAACGCCATGAGGAGGTTTAATACCTCATCATGCGGAGCAGCCTTGTATCCAAACTTGCGGTAAAAAATAGGGGATGCTGTAATGGAGTGAGCAGTGTGAATATAAACTGATGTTCTGTTTCCGACGTCTTCCTCATAACCGTCAACCACCGCGGCGTTCATCCTGTCACATAAATTATAATTTGAAATTAAATCCACTGGAATACTGTCAGGTTGTCGAAGTCTGACAAATTCCCAGGTGTTACTGGTAAAAGCTGGTGGATTGGTTTAAACCAGTCATTTTATTTGCTCATTTTGGTGAGTTTCCCTTGAAAAATGTGACATTTGTTCCTGTTTTATTTTGTGAACTAACACAATACAAGAAACAAGATTAAAGTAGATAATTGTAACTTTTCTTTCTTAGATAAATTCAAACAAAAATTATTATTTTTTTGCTATAATGCAAGGAAGAAAAATAAAAGGACACATTGGTTTATAGTTGCAACAGCTAAACTTCAGTGTTTAGGTTTGTTCTGTTGTTCAGATCCAGAAAGACAAAACTCTTATTTCACCTTTTTGTTCTCTGCAGTGAACCAAAAGGTTCACTTTTTACCAACGCAAATTTACCAACATGCGTTGGTAAATTTGCAATCACTGTTTTATTAATTTATGCCTTTGGTTTGCTCATAAATTAAGCAATGCTTTTATGATGTGCTCACACTGACCCAAAGACTCTCCTTCTGATTTGAGAAGATAAAATGTGTGGAGATATTAAGAACTTGATATAAAGGTGCTGCCTTGTTGACGGATAATTACCAGAGCAGCTGAGGAGGCGGTTGCTGGTTACATACTTCGGTTTCAGATTTATTGCATAATTCAGATATAAGAGTTCATGCTGCTTAATTGCAAAAGGGACTTTGCAACAAAAGAATCGAGAAGGGAATTAAAAAAGTTTCTTTGCAAGGACGTCCTGCTATGCAATTGTTATATAACTGTAATAGATTCAGTAATTTTGTCTGCTTCAACAAATGTTAAATCTGTTTGTTTTTCCATGTTTTTTTTGTAAGTTTTCAACTGTTGTCAAAGATTTTACCAAGTGCTTTGTTGAAGTATTCATAGCCTCTTAAATATTTAACCATTTTGTGGCTTTAAATAATTTTAATTGAAACTGTCTGTAATAGATCAGATCAAAATAACTCATCATTGTGACATGGCTGCAAAATGATACACTTTGTCTTTACAAATAAAACTCTAAAAACATGTCGTATTTTCAATACCATTTTCTCTGATACCCTTAAATTAAATCTTTAAATCATATTTACGTTTGGATTTGCCGCCATTTCTCTCTCCCTCAGCCTGCCTCACTGGTCCCCTCTCAGCTGCACCCGGTTACTAACCAGCCAACTGATTCTGATCCACTAATCAGATAAAAGTTATGAAACTTTTTTTATTCCCTTCTCGATTCTTTTATTGCTCTTTTGTTCTTGGTCCCAGATCCCGTCTTGTCCTTGACGCTTTGCGTTCATTTTTTTGTTTACCTTCATGTCTCATTTGCAAATTGTTTCTTTATTTCATTAAGACAATTATTCCTCATATTTTGGCTGTCACGGTTTCACACGTTGACAATACTTTGTTTAGTAATCATGAGGAAATGTCTTACCCTGAACTTTATTTTGAAATATCAGAGTAAAGCATGTGAAAGCTACTTTCATGTCACATCTATCATTTTCCTTCAGCTGTACAATAATCAGTTTGTTTTGATGTATCATATGTAATCCATGGTGAGGTTTGTGGTTGTCAGTAAATCGCAGCATCTTGAAAATTTCAAGCGGCGTAAATACTTTTGCTTATATTTGCTATGCATTCCATTTTTTCTTTGCCTGTGTTGATTAAAAAAATACTTTGTGTCATCCATGCTGTTTTATGTAGTTGATTGAGGATTTGAATAATCTTTGTAAAACTAACATTAATTCTGTATCCTACCCTAGAACCGAAACAGTGTTTTCATTTTGCAGAGAAAAGGTCTTTGAATTCACATGGTAAGATGAGTACAGAACAGCTAAACTAAAAAAGAAATACTTTGTCAAATTATTATTTCACATGTCACCTAGTAGTAATAGGTCACATATTATTCATCTTTAGTAAATCTTTGATGGTGCACCAGACTGTGGAAACACTGTTGTCTCCAACCAGTTTAACCAGCCTGTAAATTGCTACAGTCATTAAGCTGCTCAGCCAGATCAGCCATCAGGCTTGTTTTCTATTATTTTCCTACCGAAACACGTAGTCATGAGCATCAATCTCGGCGCCCATCTTTGAGCCGTTCAGGATGCCGCCCGTTCCCACCACGGCGCAGTGGACGCAGCCGTCCCCGCCTGGTTTTGGGAGGAGCAGCGGCTCTTTGGGCTTTGGGATCAGCTTCACAACAGGCATTACATCTGCAAACGAAAACATTTTTTAAAAATTTCAGTTACAACTTGAACAATTGCTAGCATGCTTTTGTTGTAAATATTAAAATATTTTAGTAGATTGTAACTCAAGACCTTAGATTCTTAATATTTACCCTTATTTACAGAAATTTTGGTTTCTACATTGTAAAGATGTAATAATCTAATTGACAGATGATATGGGCAAAATACTCCGAACATCCATTTTTGATTAGTCTTTAAAGGAAACCATATTTTGAGTTTTCTTTATCTGAAAGGCTTTATCATTAAAATTGCAAAACATTTAACAAATCTCAATAAAATGACCATACATTGAACTTTTACGCAACATTCACATTTTCTGAGATGTACTAATATCCTACTAGAAAGATTATAAGTACCTTTCAGTTGCTATGTGGAAAAATACGCACCGTCATGCTTCATTTGCATAAAACCAAATGGATTATTAAAATGTGAGAGTCGGTTCCACTCTCTGATGTTGAAGTTGTCTTTGTGCAGAAACATGCGTATGTTGGGAAGGAAAGCTTTCTGGAAAGCCTCATCCTTGGAGTTACGCAGAGACTGTGGACAAGTCTGAGCAGAAAAAACATCAAGATAAAGCAAAACTAAAACTGAAAAGTGATGTGTCACCCAGTTGTTAAAAAATGATCATTATAAGTCCTGGATGTGAAGGTGAAAAAGCTTTCGACAATTATTTTGATGTCAGACAGGTTGTAGATGTTTTAAGTGATGGTCACCAACAGCATCATTTGATTAAAAAAAATTATCCAAATTAGAAGGTGAAATAACTTTATTTTTCTTTAAGTATAAAAAATAAATTCAATAAAATACTATTTTTTCAAAAGAAGGCTTCGATTGCTGTAATCGCGATAAAGTTTTTTTTTCATTGATTCATTATGAGTATAAATAGTTTTCAATTGAGCATTTTTTAAATGAAAATCTGAATTCATTAAAAGAATCCTTTTATAGTACTTTTATGTTAAAAATGTACTTTGCTTTATGTTTTTCTCGGAAAACATGTGACAGCAATAAATCCAGTTCAAAGAAACATTACATTCAGGTGATGGTGAAGTTTCCCAACCTTTTTATGACGGCATTCGATCCTCTCTGTTGCAAAATAAAATAATCTTACACTGATGAGATCTGAGGTAAATAATCTGTCATGAACCTGAGATTTTCTAAAATACGTTTTAAGTTTACAACATTTTTGGAATATTATAATAAATTCAAACGGGGACAGCGTTAAATGCACTAAAATAAGACAACCCCCCAAAAAGAACAATTTGCTTGAATCAACGAAAATATTCTTTAAAAAAATTATTTGTAAAACCTTGAATCTGTTACAAAATGCAAGGATGCTTAATTTTCATTTTTTTTTTAATTACTCGCAAAGTGGTAACCTATCTAAAAGATTTCTGACACAAGGCTGTAGGATTCTGCAGTTTGATCAGATGACAGCTAAGCACAGATAGATTTAACACTTGGTGATAGAAGCCACACCAGAGCCAAACAAGTAAAAACAAACTGAAGCTGTTCTGTTGGCAACCATAACTTATTTTTGTTATTACCAAAACATGCTTACCATAGGTCTAGGTGGAGCATCCAAGTTATAAATATCCTCAAAACTCCACTGAGGAAGCTTCTTGAAAAGCCTTTTCAATATCAAAGGAATGGGAATTTCAGAAGAAGCGGATTTAACCGGATCAGATGTCAGCGCTGTTGTGTTTGCTGTAGTCAACTCTCCCTTCTTTTGCAATAATTCACCAGAGTGCAGCAACTTGTCTTCTCCGCTTGCTTTGTATGTTCTTGACATGGATATCCAGTTGTAATTTAAACTTGATAAAATTGAAAAAGATCTTAATTATCACAACTGTGAGCTAATTAAAAGTAAAATAGTTTTAATCTCCTGATATAAAAACTTCAAAAGCACTTACGTTTTTTCTCTTGCTGAGTTTTCCAAGAACAGCATAAAAAAGATAATAGTGGCCGATATCACCAGCACCAAAGACCAAAGTTGAACTGATCGACCCATCATCAATGCTGAAAAGTGGAGGATTTTAATTTTTTTGCCTCTCAGCTAAACACCAAAGTCGACTTTTGGGAGGTTGCTCTGCGGAGTCAATTAGAAGTTGACATGATACGCAGCAGCTTACGACTGAAATCATGACTTTTAGACCAGCAGAGCGAGAAAAGTCACGAAGACATACTCAGACACCCAGATGAAAATATTACACACACAGGGAGAGAAAGGGGTGGGTAGGCAGGACTATATCAGGGTGTGGTGACTAAAGGCCATTTGCTTAAAAACACTGCCAGCAAAATACAATTTCACAAAGACAAAGCATAAGGCAAAGAGCAAGTAATAAAAAAAATCCTTTTCTCATGTCAGTTTCGAAAAGCCACCTTGCAGCTTTGTGAAAGATTGTGCATATATGAAATACAAAATTCAAACGGGGTTTTTGAGGGAACAGGAATGCAAATGAAAACTAATGCAAACAGGTAAACGTGCCAACGGATTGGTCCTGTAGTCAATCAGCATTCCCTCTCTTTCTCTCTCCCTTCTGATCCTGCAGCCATACGGTACATATTTATGACATGGCAACACTTATAACTTTGCACTTTCAGGAGCGCTGATTTATTTTTCCATTTAAACAACAGGTGGCATTGTTTCCAAAGACGCCATCAACTAAAAGCTATATAATTATGGTTTAATGGGTGGCATCTGGACAAATGGGCAATTAAACTAAAGAAATTATTATTTATTCTGACTTTTTTTAACTGTGTGTTTTAAGAAGGCACTGAAGCGAGCAGTCCACATGAATGTTTTGAGTTGCAGCCGGTTTCAGCAGATAACATCTTTGCAAGAAAATCCTGTGTCCTTGATACAAAAGACTGTGTGAAACTGTATGACGTGTTTTAGTTTTGTCATACTTAACAAAACTAAATTGTTCCAGAAAATATGCTGTGTAATTCTGACTGACGTTGCAGCTGTGTGGCCTTTTTCTATTTTGTAGAGCTGCAACGTGTATGTAACTAGGAAACGGCCCGAAACAAATAAAAAGAGAGGATTCGGCAGGACGTGCTTTCAGAGCGGTAGGAGAACTGAAACAGATCTCAGTCTGTTCTCCTCGCGGGTATAAAGAATCGAACCCTCTTGTCTTTCCTGTGACTGTATCTGATGTTCCAGGTGTTTAAACCTGACACAATCCGCCCCAACAAATGAAGGCAGCAAATTACATGATAAATACATAAATTACATAAATAAATACATAATTTACTTATCATAAATCATAATGATGAACATTATTTCATGGGTGAAATAAGGCCACCCATGATAAACTTCTCCCATCATATTTATTTACATGATAAATATGAAGCCTGTCCATGTTCTTTTGTGTGTTCATCCACAGCTTCACAAAGGCATGAACAAACAGTTTGTTTGGATTGGTAACAGGTGGAGTGGTCACCTGGGGGGTGGAGGCGACTGTGGTGTTTGAGACTTTATCACTGACCTTTAGACTTTTGCAGCATGAGCTTCATTCTTTCTAGCAGAATAGTGAATCCTGAGTGACAGTAAATACCTGCAGACTCCTACTTCCTGAATTTCATCCCAAATCTTTACAGATGTTATCTCCATGATATTTGAATCTCATCGATACAGATTATTGGGACTGTGCGAGAGAGCAGCCATATTACCCAGTTCAACCACAAGGTGGTGCTGTGTGTTTAACATCAACGTGTGCAGCGTGAAGCAGAAGTAAACTTCTCAGGAAATGTTGCTGGCTTCGCTATTGCGTGTGATTTTCTGTATTTTTAACATAACTTAGTGATTTGTTTTTATTTTAAGTGGTACAAAGTTGAATAACAACAACATTCAGAGAGTCTTGATTTAAAAGATGAAGGTTGATTTGGGTCTGAGGCGTTGACAAAGGTTTCATTATCTGTCTTCAGCGTGGAACAGGTGGCGTGACATTTCTGATAAACTGGACGTTTTTTGTATATTATTTAAAAATTAAAAGTTATGTTTGGAAATATCCAAGAATCCAGCAAGTAACAACATAAAAGAAGCCATAAAATTATTAAATTAAATCTGAAATAATAATAATAATAATAATACAATTGCATTTATATTACACTTTACATGTAAATGTCAGTGTAATAAAATAAAAATAAAACTAATTTAAAATATTAATCATAAATAAACACATTCAGTCAGCAGAAAGTTGTTCATTATTTTAAGCGTTCTGCATTTTATTTATTATTTATTTTTGTTTATGGCAGCAGCATGAGTAGGCCATTTCTTTTGTCCTGAAACATCTGTTAAATATCGAAGCATGAAATGAATGAGCTGTGTATTATAATATATATTTATTTGTATTTGTATATCTATATTTATTAATATGTGCCAGTCTTCTTCTCATGTTTATTTACAGATAATAATTGATAAGATAACAAAATTTGGCCCTGAAAGAAGTTGTGCCCTAGAAAGACATGGAACAGGTTTATTTAGTTTACCGTATTATTTTCTTTCAAAAGTGATTTAACAAATACACAAAGAGAAAAACATAATAACATACATTCAACATTGATTTCACACTCTTCACAATATATTATCTATTTTCTTCAGAAAATATAGTTCTACAGTATCCCCTGCTAATTGCAAGCTACATAAATAAAAGGAGGTTCATTAAAAATATATATTTTGTATTTATTGTAATAATGTTTGTTTTCTTGACAGCATTAGTTTGTTAGAGTGCTTTTGTAAAACTGAACTATTGCTAAAGCTTCCACATTGCAAAGGAATGTCATCAACACAAAATGCTAATTATCACTGCAAAAACAATAATGTATCTATAAATGCAAAAATATTCTTCATTTCAGTGCCTTATATGCCTCAATACAGTCCATTTGTAGGACATTATTTACAATAAACATTTACACAAGTCTTTCTGTGTATTTACAGCTAATTTAAATAAGCTTAAGGTTAAAGTACAGTCATAAAAATAGTAAACACCATCATATTTTTTTTAGATTCTTCTTGACTCCTGATGCTGAATCAGGGACCGGTTTGCTTTTCTGACCCAGTTCTTTGATACAGCTTCAGTATTTTTTTGTCGTGAAAGCTTTTCCACAGATTTTTCTCCAGAATGAGATCATGGTTGACGTAGAAAGTTACTTCGGTCAAATGCTTCTCCGCATAATAGTTTGAGTATTTTTTGTAGTCTTCTGTCATAAATCCATATGCACTCACCTGTGAAGAGCAAAAATAGTATTTAGTATGAGTTTGAAATAAATAAATAAAAATAAACCGCTGAATTTGAATTTTTAGTACACTTTTAGAGCTTAAGAAGGAGATTGGCTTAATGTGGAGTCAAATAAATTTTAATCAAGTTTGTTGATTCAGAAATAGTTATGGATGCTCAGGATTTAGAACATTTGACTATATAAAAAGTTCATTTATTTCAGTAACTCATTTAATTTGCCGTGAATGATCTCAAAGCTAAAGGAAAAATAGTTTCAACATCATTTACAAATACAAATCTGAAAAGTGTGGCATGCGTTTCTTATTCAGCGAGCCACCAGTTCGTGGAACCAAGTTTTGTTGCTTCAATGCTTTTGACCAAGATAACATGGAAGGTTTGATTTTTTTTTTTAATCCCCCCTCACAGTAATTGTTGGTTCTAAATCATTAAAAGCAATTTTTAATTTTTATTGTGTGAAGCAGCTCGACCCGCCTTGCTGTTTAAATGTGCAGGTAAACCTGATTGATTGATAGTTAAATCCCGCAGAATATGACCAGGATACAGTTAATCATTCTCATATTTACAAATATAGATCTCCTGCATATTATTTGTATCAGGAAATTTCACGCATGCGGACAAAGCTGGAGGGCAAAAAGAGTATTCTTTTACATGTCATGCATAGCTGCAGAATAATTCTGTTAACTCAATCAAACTTGGATAAAATATGTAGATATTTTTGATGTCGAGCTGTGCTCCACGGCAAAGGGAGAATCCGTTGAAGTAGAAACGGCTAAATGAAAAATAGGTACTTTATAGTACAAACCATAGGGTGAAAATAGCAAGATAAATTATTTTATCGTTGTATATTGTTTTTCCATGATGACAGGGGAGGCACTGCCTTATCTGCATCCCCTGACTTCACGTCACTGGATCCCACTTGTTATGGCAACAGATTCATTACCTTGAACCACTCTTAGCAAAGTAAAGAACATGTGCAAATCCCTGAATTTAACTAAGAAATCTTTATTAAGACAAAATGCAAATCCAAAACTGAAGATTCAAAATCATTTTTTCTTTTATTGAAAAGAAGTTTCCTTTTCTTCATTTCAATAAAATATGACACACACTCGGCCAAAAAGCTGCGTTGATCCATGTTGCTGCAGTTTTTCCAAAGCCTGCTTTTTCAAATGCGGCTCAAACAGGAAATGAGCTTTTCAAAAATAAAAACTGAATTTCAAAATAAAGTTAAACTAAAGTAATATCATTTTTACATACTGAGAATAACAAAAACATAAAGACAAAAAACATTGCACAAAATATCCAGTTTAAATATTCCTTACCGTGTCGCATGTGTGCAGAGCCAAAAAGAGAGTAAACGCCCCGTTGGTTGGTCGGACAAATACCCAGTAATCTCCATTAAGGTCATTTGAACCCAAAAACCTGTTGGCAGTGAAAAGGTTAACCTGATGTCCTGCATAATCTATGCAATTAATTATGATATGGAACCAATTCACAATACAAGTGTCACTTTACAAACAGAATGACTGTTTTCAGCAGGATGGTATCGGATCTTGGTTCAAACACTGACCTGTTTCGAATGTATCGCAAGAAATCCTGGTGCAGAACGTAGAAGCGATCTTCACTGAACTGTCCTGAGTAGTAAGATCTGGGTCTGGAGGGAGAAAGAGAGACGTCGGTTATTTTGGAAGAAGAAGATGAACTCTCTCAAAATGTTTGTTCACAAAGACAACAAACCCATAAACTACTCTACATATTTCTTCTAATACTCTGTTTGGTGTTTGAACAGTTTAAACTTTTACCATAAATCCAGCAGCTCAGTGTTAGCTGTAACCTCTCCAGAATCATTTTTGATGTGTGTTTGGGATCATAATCCTCCTGGAACTATCAATCCAGTCTAAGTTTTAATCACATATAATTTTAGTAGCAATTTTGCAGATTATTGTCATCATGCAGAGGCAAAATTTAAAGCTGAAAGCCAGTAAATATAGCTGTGGAAAATATTAAGAGCCCTCTCCACTGAACCCCATTGAAAACTTCAGGGTTATTCCACCAAATATTGATTTCTGAACTCTTCCTGAGTTAAAACATCAGTATTGTTGTTTCTAAATGAATATGAATGCATTTCTTTGCATTATTTCAGGTCTGAAAGCACTGTGTCTTTTTTGTTATTTTGACTGTTTCTCATTTTCTGCTAATAAAGACTACATTTTTCAGATGTGTTGTCAGTAATTCATAGAATAAAAAAAAAAAACCAATGTTCATTTTACTCAAACATCAAAAGGAAAATCAGATAAACTGATAATCGTAAGTGGTTGTTTTAAGTGGTCTCTTAATTTTTTACAGAGCTGTATACGTTGTTGAAGAAGAGATGTGATCATAAAAATTCCTTGTTCCCTTTCTACTAAAATCAGATTGCAATTAGTATAGAAATAATAAACGTCAACATTAAACACACAAACTGTACTCACTCTTCCTCTGTGTATTCACCGGAGGAAACTTTTTCTCCTTTGAGAAGACCCTGGAGCCACTGGAAATCCCTCAGACCCTCGGGAATCAGGACATACTTTATTCCCTGTAAGGAAGAAGCACTCTGAGAAAAATGTTTTGAATCTACTTGTTGTTATAGTTTCTGTGTCATTTTAATACTTCGTCATGCGGGGCAGATTTGTATCCGTACTCCTGGAATACTAGAAGGGATGCTGTGATCGAATGAGCCGTGTGAACATAAACCGATGTTTTTTTCCCTACGTCTTCCTCGTAGCCGTCGATCACCGCACCATTCATCCTGTCACACAAACGAAACACAGCTTCAATGTTGTTTTATGCAAATAGGAATTATCAAGGTGACCATAATTTGTAATTGAAACCATCTAAAAATTCATTCAAATGAAAACAGAAATGACAACACATTTCTAGAAGTATTTATTTTTACCACAACTCCTATTTTTAGTCTACACTGCTCGTCAAATCAAATTAAATAAACCTTTTAGTGTTTCTGTTTGAATGTTGAATTAACGTAATGCAGGACTTTTATACAACATGTTATCCAGATACATTTCTTTAGTAGCACAGTAAAGTATAGCTTACTATCCCCCAAATTTTTTACAAGTATGGAAGCCAAACTTATGGAAAACAAACTTTAAAATATTTGTATCAAGATTGTTTCTCACTTACACATTTCTTTTAAAGTCAAGAGAAAAATAAAATGTACTCAGCTTTAGAAAATGGATCTTAAAAAGGTTTCTTTCGAAATAATTTATTGACTTTCTTGCCTTTCAGGGCTTCCATATAAAGGAAGCGTCAGTTAAAGGTCCTATAAAGAAGACATAACATTGTTTTATGTCTTGTTGCTGGTTAAATAACATGAAATAAACATAAAAGAAACAGCATTACATTATTTGTAAATGTTCCTTGATTCTGAGATGCTGTCAGAACAGTTAATGTTGACATTAAATTAGAGGCATTTAACGATTTTATCACAGCAAAATCAACTTTTATTGGTCTTTCAACTATAATCCTTTGGTATATTGTGGTTGCTTTTATAAAATGACTCTAAAGAAGACTCCAAACAGGTTTGCTTTCTTTTGCTTTCCTACCGAAACACGTAGTCGTGAGCATCAATCTCGGCGCCCATCTTTGAGCCGTTCAGGATGCCAGCTGTTCCCACCACGGCGCAGTGGATGCAGCCGTCTCCGCCTGGTTTTGGGAGGAGCAGCGGCTCTTTGGGCTTTGGGATCAGCTTCACTACAGGCATTACATCTGCAAGCAAACATTTACCATGGATGGTTAGAGCTGGCCGATTTGCTCCAGTTGAGCCTAAGCACTTATTAACTTGGTAGAATGACATCAGTTAATATACTGCTGCTGAATTTCCTCAGGGTTCCAGCTAATTGGTTGTGAGTAACCCGTCTACAAAAAGCAGAAGTGAGAACAAAAGTCTTTCTTTGTTTTATTTTCTACCTTCCAAAATGGAATAATTTGCAAGAACGATTCATGGAAAACCCACCTATTTTAAATTCTGAGGTGTTCCCTGAATTTTTTTCCATTCAGGGAAAAGAAAAAAAAAGACTTTTTCTCAGAATTGTGATGTTAATCTAGGCTCACTTTCCATATCAAAGATTTGACTTTTCTCCGAATTGTGACGTTGATCTAGGCTCACTTTCCATATCAAAGATTTGACTTTGTGATTAGTCTAATTAATAATCCATAGTTTCCAAACGAGAAAGACTATTTCCAATTTCCATAATTTAGGGAGTTCATTAATCTTCTCAGGAGTCGATGTCTAGATAAACTCAGACAAAGCTCAGATTGAGCAAGATCATAAAAGATAGTGGCAGAATGACATTTTGCCTCTAAAAACCTCCACACTTTACAGATTCCCTTTTAGCAAATGTCAGGGGTCTGCAACCTTTATCATCTAAAGAGAGGTTTGGCAAGAAAATAACTTAAATGTCACATTACATTTTTTCCTCTTTTACCATATAAAACATTTAGATAACTATCTACTCATTTTAAATTCTGAAGTGTAATTGTTAGAGATACATTCATGGAAGAGGAATGGTGACACTTAAAAACTTTATTATAATTTGTTATAATTTTACCTCTATTTTTTAGGGTTTAAAGTAGAAATAAACATAAAATGTTGCAAGAAGAAATTTTTTTCCTGTGGGATGAAAAATGACAAGAAAAGAAAATCTGAAAAGATATTGCTGGTTCTTTTTGTGTCATTCTTTGTGGAAATTAATTGCAAATTGCACAGTAAAAAAAATTTGTTAAAAACCTGCATTTATTATCACAACTATATTTAAAACGTGAGCTGGTTCTTTTTATTTTTCAGCCAAACCTACTGGCTGAAAGTAAGTTTGGCTGAAAACTTACTTAAATGGGTCTGCAACCAGGAAAATCTGCAACAACTGTGTTTCCTCGCAGCTTGTTGAATATTTACCAGGAAGAATTAAAACAGTTCTAAAGGCAAAAAGGCGTCCAATCAGGTAAGCACAAGGTGGATGTGAGTACCACCTTACCTTACATCCCATTTACAAGATGGATTTAATGGGGAAAAAAGTCACCTACCGTTGTAATCCATTCCCATAAAACCAAAAGGATTGTTGAAGTGCGAGAGCCGGTTCCACTCTCTGATGTTGATGTTATCTTTGTGCAGAAACAAGCGAATGTCGGGAAGGAAAACTTTCTGGAAGTTCTTGTCCTTGGAGTTACGCAGAGACTGAGGACAAGTCTGAGTATGAAAAACAAAGAGTTATGTTTAAAGATAACTCTAAAATTGCTGTTTTTGTCTAGACCGCTGGAAATGATTTAATTTTAAGTACCAACTACGGAGTCAGTAGCTTAGTCAGCTAGTGGAAACGTATCCAAGGAGAAAAGCAAACGGAGAACGGATTAACCCGAAAATCAAACATGTAGGCACACCCAGCAGCAGATCTCTACTCTCCCCAAAGTTAACTCATTAGGTTTCTGTTCAGTCTCACAAAAATACTCACTTTTGGTCTTGGTGGAGCATCCAGATTGTACATATCCTCAAAACTCCACTGAGGAAGTTTTTTGAAGGAACTTAAATCCAAGATGGGAACAGGACTCTCAGTTTTGACGTTTCCCAGGGAGAAAATGTTGGTTTTATTTATTTTCCTTCCAATTTGTGTTGGCAAACCAAATAATCGACTTGGGTTTCTTATCCTTTGCACAATATCAATCAATGTGTCTTCACCTCTAGGAAGTTTTGTTCTTGAGAAGACCTTCCAACTTGAAGTGAAAAACAAAAAGGGAGTAGTGAGAGAAAGTAATTAGAATAAATAAATAGTTTATAGGCATCAGAGGAATCTAGTTGAAAAACGTACTTTGATTCGTCTTCATAATTTTCCCAAGAAAGAATAAAAAGAAAAAAGCTCACTGCCAACACCAGCACCAAAGACACAAATCCTATTTTTCGCATCCTGAACGAAAATGCTCCACAGAAACATACGTTTCCCATGAAAAGTCACCTGTGTTTAAACAGAGGAACTCAGCCTTGCCTTTATAGGTGAGCAACAGCTATACTCAGGGGCAGAGCAGGGCTGCACCTCTTTTCTGAGAAAAAGACAATCACTCCAGAAACAGACACAGAGTTCACATTCAGCTATCGAGCATGAATAGGAGGCTGAAAAGCAGGAAAAGGAAGCATGTCTATTCATTTTAATATGACAGTGAAATGTGAAAAATCAAACGACACTTTCTGGGTTGAACAGGCAAATACGTGATTTGAATTTGTTGCCCAAGAGCAAAGAATTACATTACATCTCACAAATCCCAGGGTTTGAACAATGGAGAGAGTTGTTATAATACCACACATGCATCAAGTATTTTTGCATAACTTTTATTGTATTTTATGGGGATTTTATATGAGCATACTGTGCATACACATCTGGAACCTTGGAATCAATACTTTTTTCTATATTTGTACATGTACAGACTGATTAATATTCTCCTTTGGAAAATAATTCACACTCAGTCCGCTTGGACGGAAATAAATAATATTTAATAATAAGACTTTCAGCAGAGTATGAAACACTTGAGCATGGCGCTATACTTGTATTGTTTTACAGTTTTCAAGTTTTAAAGGATTAATCTAATTGATTTTGTATCTGAAACATGTCAGGCTGATCACAGCATATTTTACATTTAAACCTACATCAAGTCGTAGGCTTAAATGTTTTAAAACATAGACTTAAACTACATGTATTTAGTTGAACTTTTCCCCTTCAGGAGTGGAATAATGATCTAATATTCCACTTTAATGATTAAAAGGTTGAAATTATACATAGAGGCAATCATATTTTCATGAATGCAGAGATAAATGACTTAATGATATTAGCTAAATATATGCCAATAAGATCAAGACAAACATGGTGCTGAATTATACATATAATCAAATGTAGAGGTGTAATGATCAGTCAAAGTCTAACACACATTTCTGGGTCAGACTTCTTATATCCGAGTTGCTGTATGAATCATTCATGCTTCTATTATGAGACTATAAAACATTATTAAGGGTTATATTCTGCAATGTTGCTACATAATAATGACGTTAAGCAATAAAATCATACAGTAGAGACCATCCTTAAAAAAGAGGCAGGAGGGGAATTTCCCAAAGACTGAGCTCAGCTTTAATAATGAAGATTAAATGTCTGCTGAGAACAATAACCTTTCCAAATTACCATAACGTCACCATTATCATTCAAGTCCAAATGAGTGTTAGGCTCACTTGGAGGAAAGAAATTGTGGATGTTTTTAGTGGATTTCTTCCCATTTTTTATTACAGAATAACGTTTAAATGTTGGGAATAAAGTGACCGTTTGATGTTAAAAATGACATGAACAAGGAAAAAAAATACTGAGGAAAAAATGAAACTGTGTTGAAGAAGAGTGGCAACTGTTGTGGTTGTTTTAGACAAGTGTGGGCTCACCTGTATGTGCTGACTAAGAGAATACTTCCAGACAATGTTTATATTTCTTAATATTTCTGTGGTCTTTAAATCTCTTGAACATTTGGGATACCTTGCTGCCAATAACAAGTCCAAAAATGGAAAATTATTCATTTTAGTTGCATGTCCTGTAAGTAGTTGAATAAAACTGTTTTATAGTTTCTTTCTGACATATTTGTTCACAAGTTTATTACAGTTATTATAAGGGCTGCACACTGTAAGCAGTAATTACTAAAGGATCACTCCACCAGGAAACCAGGAAGCTGAGCTGCTAAATATTCTGATCTGCTTCTTCTGTTTCACAGAAATAGATACACTCTTTTACTTAGAAAAGAAACCGTATCAAACTATTTTTAAACCTGTCCAACAAGTGTGGCAGATGCAACAAAGGAAGGGAAGATTTTTATCAAATGAACAGAAAATTAATGACAGCAATTTTCCAAGAAGTAGGCTGGGCGGACACTGAATACGCACACACAAATTTACACAACAGTCTGGTTTATTATGCAACAATTTCAAAGTTATACTCATAGAACTAATAGAAATAATGCTCCATTGTGATTTTCATAATTATCTGATCAGTGCAGGTGTGTGAGAGAGTGTAATACAAGTTAAAAACAAAAACAATAAGCAGTTGTTGTTGGAACGGACAGCCGTGTCGAATACTGCAAGGAATTTAAGTGAAATATTTGAGGTCCTGAATAAGTCTTTGGAGCAGATCAGGTTGTAGAGGCGTCTCAGATGGAGTAGAGTCTGAGCTGCTCCTCTAAGTCTCCTTCAGACATGTCCCCAAACGTCTCCTTGTTGTCTTTCAGCAGCTGGAAAATGGCGGCCAGCTGCTCCCGCTGCACCCTGGGGGAACAGACAGAATAAAATGTTCATAAAGTTTTCTCCAGGTACATAGTGAACCCACTTTCTTATAAACAGGAGACTCTGCACAAGGATTTCTTTGTATCTGGTCTGGAACATTTGCGCCTAATGCTCCAAATGCAGAAAGAAATATCAGAATCTACATTTGAAGAAAACATATACTACTGCGATGTAGTGTCTTGCAAAAGCACATTCACATTTTGCTGTCACAAGTCTCCATGTATTTTATTGATATTTTTATGATACACCAACACATAGATGCACGTAATATTGATTTAGAAGAACAGTGACAAGTGGTTTTAAAATGCTATTGCAAATGAATAACCTAAATTACAATCTTAAATAAAATAAAGCAGCTATTTTCAGAGCCTTTTTCAGAGAGGAATCATTTTAGCTCTGGAGGAGTTATGAAGTTTTGCTGGATGATAAATTGTCCCAGAAATTATTGTGACAAGCAATATTATTTAGATTTTCAAGTAATATCATATAATGGTATCGTCATGCAAGTACATCCTCATAATAAACTTTAATTTTTAATGAACATTAACACCGGAACTGGAAGACATTTAAATATCTAAAATGAATGAACAAAACACCTGAGGAAACAAATAAAATGGACACTTTAGTCTCTGTGAACAAAACTGTTCTTCAAAAAAGAGACTATGGAGCGCAACGAGCCGGACTTTTCTCATCTCATCTAAAGCGAGAGATACAAGAAAACCAAATCAACATTTTATATCTTTTTCTTTAGGACAGAAAGGCACCACAAACCTATGATATAACGAGAAACTTTCTATAAGTAGGAAAGAAATAAAAATACATTCTAATTTGGAATATTTCTGGGTTATTATCGCGGGGTAATTAGTCATCTGACAGTTTTGATTGTGTCTCTGTTGTGCTGGTTGTCTGAATGGTTTAAAGGGCCGACTTCATTCCATTTAAACCTTAACAGGCATAAACATGCAATGAATAAATCGACTTTCAATCAGTTTTTTGCACCAAAGACTTAATAACAATAATAAACATGTTTTATTAGTATAAAACATGGCAAACTAATGGTGGTAAAGGGCCGCACTGGGTTAACTCGGGGAATCTCATCTATCCGTGTATCAATCAACTCCAAACCATTTGTTTGTTCTGTCACAATTATTGATTTATTCCATTTTGATCATTATGCTCCAAACCAGGGGTCACCAACCCGGTCGCCCGCAGGGACCTTGTCAGTCGCCCATGGAGCTACTTCTAAAAATAGCCATTAACATTAGGGAGCACTAACATAAAATAACTTAATTAAATGTTTTTACATTTAAGTAATGACGTTTGTTTATATTTAGAGTTCAAAAGAGGGAAATGATAAAAACGTTTAAAATAAATTGCTTTATGTATAAAACTCTTTCCTGCTGTTAAAGTTCAGAACTGCGCGCAGGCGCCTGCAGGAAACTATCGGAGGGCAGCAGCGCCTGCAGCTGCCCTCTGCGTACCTTGACGTTTTCCTTTAAGTAAAGACAGTGGCGGAGCCAGAGGGGTGGCATTTGCCACCCCCAACAGAGCCCTTGCCACCCCTACTGCCACCCCACTGGAAATGGTAATTTTAAAATGTAATACTTATGAGATCGGCAAAGATTTGCCAGGAAAACTGTAATTTCCGACTGTCCCTGAAGGCAGCCCGATGCAGTAGCAGCCCACGTGCTGCTCACTGACGCTGTTCATTGGTTAAGCTGACATGTGGTTCCTGCTTGATCCAAAACACCCGCGGCTTTAGAGTTACACCGTCGAGGAGTTTAGCAGGTATTTACAACATTTTCCCGCTCAGCGGTAACCGCTGTTACCTTCCTAATGAGAGGCGGCTCTTGTCATACATTTCTAAAAAGAAAAAAAAAAAAACATAAAAGGTTGTGCACCGCTCCGTAGTGCCTCGTTTATCATATTAGCCATGCTAGTGCTGATAGATTGTCTTTTAGACAGATTCTTTTAACATATGTTTTAGTGCACATGCTGCCCTGTAATGTTTTATTTCTCCCAGCTCTTGCTTGAAATGTGTGTGGTAAGAATATGTGAAAAACTATTGTTAAGTTTTATAATGACTGAAATGTAAGTAGGCTATGTCATATGAAACCTAACTAGTTATATTAATTAATTTAATCTATTTTTAATTTAGTGTTATTTTAGCTAGCTACAGAAAACTAAAAACTATAGTTTAAATAATAGTTAAAATAGTGTTGTCTCTGCCAAACAGTCATGGAGTCTAAATACCAGGCTGTCTTATTTTGTGTAGAGCCCAAATGAAGAGAAAAGGGAATATCTCCCAGTTCTTCTTAAAGAGGCAAAAACCAGGGCCAGACCAGGACCAGACAGTACCCTGCAGCAGTGACCAACCTGGAGAAGCAGGCCAGGAGACACCAGGCCCAAGTGCATCACCAGCAGGTTAGAGGCTGTGACAGAGAGTTATTAAGTAGTAAAATCCAGTAAGCCTAATTCTAAAGGTTAGCATGACGCTTTTTGCATTTTTTATTGTGTCTGTATATGCATTTCAGAATTAAGTTCCAGAGCGAGATGAGCGTGATATAGATTCAGAGTCGGACTCTGGGGAGGAAGACAGTGAAGCAGAAGGAAATGGCACTGAACTCCCCCCACCCAGCACAACCTATTGCACACCAAAAGGACCAGTTGGTAGAGGCACACTACCCATGTTATGCTACAGAAACTTAACTAATTACAACTTAACTTATTGAGATGTCTGCCCAAAAATACTCTTAAAATACTTAATATAATTACCTAATATTTATTCCAGACATCCAGTTTTATTTATTTATTTTTGAGAATTTGTTTTTGGTCATATTCTGGGCTCTGAGTTTACATACATGTTCACTGTTCCATAATGCTGTTTAACATCTTGTTTGGTCATGGCAAATCTTTGTTAAATAAACCATTTTAATTTGAGTGTGTGTGAGAAAATATTTGTTTCCTTTCGTTCATCATTTGTATATGGACCCCTCTGATAAAGCCTTGCTCACCCTTTGGCCACCCC
Source organism: Poeciliopsis turrubarensis (assembly GCA_010277015.1). Lineage (NCBI taxonomy): Eukaryota > Metazoa > Chordata > Actinopteri > Cyprinodontiformes > Poeciliidae > Poeciliopsis > Poeciliopsis turrubarensis. The sequence goes on along the minus strand of VMRN01000009.1, from coordinate 3,902,559 downwards.
TTGAAAAAAAGTCTAGCTCCGCCACTGAGTAAAGAAAGAAAATAATAACTTCTGGAGTTTTTATTATTTAACCCTATTTACCATTAACAAAATTGTGAAGAAAAAATAAATAAATTGTGCCAAAACATCTTATTCGTAGCGCACATCGCAACACCCTGAACCTGGGAATCAACGCCGTCCTCTGGGGAGGCTTCGCTTCTATGTCTTTATTATTTAGCATCGTCTGGAAAAAAAGTCCGCTGCTCTTGTGGTTTAGGTTTGTCCTGATTTTTGCGCATTGGAGAGGTGCTTGTGCTCTTGCAGGTCAGGTGCAGTGATAGTTTTATTTTTTCGACATCTGCTGGTGTCAGCCAGCGGGTGACCCGTCAGCTGTTCGGTTCGCGAAACCACGAAAAAAGCAGTCTGCGCCAGAACCGCGCAGACAGTCAGAAGCTCAGGCTGATCTTAGAACAACGGGAGGTTCAAACCCAACTCTTCTTTTTTAGCTTACAGAAAAACGCAACGCCGTGAAATAAACAAAAACAAACTGACCAATAAGACTTAGGCTTTGGGGTTCCCCACCTCGACCCTCAGACTGACACAGCTGTGTGTGAATAATATCTTTTGACACAGAAGATATTTTATTTTCTACAATTTTGCTAATAGAACAGATGGTTAGATAATAAAACAATAACTATTCTTTTCTTTTTTATTCAAAGGAACATTTCAAGGTACTCAGTGCTGTACAGCTGCAGGTGTTACTGCAACAATCCATCAGTTTGCTTTTGTTTATTTCAGTCACTTGCGGCCAGTTTAGAATCACAGAGAAAAGCTCCAAAAGGGAATCAAACTTAAAACTCTGTGAGCTAAGAAGAACTTCTGATCACATAATAGCAATTAACCATAGCTGCCATGGTAAATTATTACTGATAACTATTGTGAGTGGTCCTGACATTAATATGGTCAGGCAGTATTATCATATATATATATATTTAAATATATAACTTTGCCAGGAGGCCAGTAACCCTCCCATTCATACTTGATAAGAGTCACAGTCGCGTGCTCCTGTCATGTCAGTAATTATTTATTTCATTCATATGGCTCTTACAGAGCCTTGGGAAAAATATGCTTATTATTAATAACTTTTTGGTGCAAAACACTGATTGAAAATCGATTTACTTACTGCATGTTTAAGATGGAACGGCACTGAAAGCAGCCCTTTAAACCACTCAGACCAACACAATGGAGTCACAATCAAAACTGTCAGATGACTAATTACCCGCAATAATAACTCAAAACTTGTCCAAATAGTTTGGATGTATTTTTATTTCTTTCCTAATTACAGACAGTTTCTGTTTATATCATAGGTTTGTGGTGCCTTTCTGTACAATAGAAAAATATATAAAATGTCAGATATTTCACAAGGAGATATTAACATGGAAAAACCTCAGATAACCTTGTATTAAGGCAGAAAGTACAGCCGCATAACCGATCAGTAGATTATTGCAAGGGAACGGAAAAGAAAGAAAAAATTCCCATGTCCCCTGCAGGGCTCTGTAGACTCCAACTCTTTCCTAAACTCTTCAACATTTTTTTTTTTTTTTACCAAAGTTCTTCCTTCCACTAAACTCTCCAATATAAATATTTTTATACAAATTCATATTCTGGGGAAAATTCATTTTAGGTTCACTAAAAACTATGATCATCAAAATTAAGAGATACATGCGTGCAATATATATAAAACACTGTTTTGAATTAATTTTAATTTATTTTCAGAATTACTGAAATAAAAATAAACTTTCCAATGTTATTCTATTTTTTAAACGCTTCTGCATTTGACTGGATGGCTGCACAAAGCCAAAGTGTTGTGACACTCTAACCCCCTCTTGTGGCAGAACAAAGAAAACCCCAACAAGGGATACAATCAACACCACCTGAGGCACACCTGTGGACCGCACTTCTAATGGAGGAAAACAGGAGGAAGAAGTGGGATCAGATAAGCAACACTGCACTGTCACATCAGTCGCTTCATGGCCACATGAGGATGAAGAGCCGCTGAGGTAAACATCACTGCTGAGGTCAGAATTGGCTAATTGCTAATTGGTGAATAGTTTTCACCCACTGGCCAGAAAGGGACTCTTTTAGGACAACTAGGTGAGGATAACTCATACTTTACCACATATCTGCTCCTTTTTCAGCTTAACAGACACTTAACGTCTGCGTTGCATTTACTCCTGCAATGATAAGAGCAGGATATGCAGAAATGCTTCAGAAAAAGAAAAAATCCCAACAACTTTGCCGCTTTTTTCAGGCAGAGCTTTAGATTTGTTTCTTTAAATCTCTTATTCGTCCGTCAGACAGCTAATGCTGCTTAGCAGAGGCTCAGTCTCACCTTTACTCTCTCGCCCGTCTAAAGCTGAGCTCTGATTGAGCAGACAAACGTGCACCGACCAGAGTCACACGTGAAGCAGCAAAATGGAAGATGGCAGCAGTACTGATGTTAGCCGTAATGACAGATCTGATTATATAGACTTTTAATGGACAGTTTTATTGCATTATTTTATTATTATTTTTTTTTGATTAGGGTTTTTCAAATATGTTTTAGGCTGGGATTATTTTTTTAAACTCTTTTCACAGATCAGTAGTCAGAACTAGTGACGGGCTGTCGAGTCGTACACACATCAGTACGAAACTCAACCGAGAGGAAACGTCTGACAGATCAAATATTTACAGATTTTGGTCTTTTTATCCACCTTAATCTTGTCAAATGTTGCTAAAGGACTGATTGTAGGTGAAACTTTTGATGAGAGACAAGTTACAATGAAGCAATTTAGTTTTATATAAGTACAAAGTCGATCAGTTAATTTTTTTTTTTCCAACTTTTGTTTTATACAGGGCTAACTTACAGGTTAACTTGTGGCTATAGCAGATTTGTGTTGAATCAGAATCAACTTTATTATTAGCAATTTGGCTTTGTTCACAGTTTCTATCCATCCATTATTTTCTGTTTTTCATTCAGGCATTCCCAGGCCAGGTGAGGAATTATACAAACAAGGATAGAAAATATTATATTGGAAGTTACTATTAAAACTTGCATGTTTGCCTCCATCACGTTGTCAACAAATGATCCAGGGGTGAATATTTTTTGTGGTTGGTCCAAGAGGAATTGCCTTCTGAAAACGACTGAAAAAGATTGTGAGCTATGATGTTCAGCGTCAGCAATAAAGTGTACAGCAGTGTTTGTTCAACTTTTATAAATGCATCACATCCAACAGTTGTTCACTAAACACCTGGCCTCACCTGCATGACTGAAAAGACCAACCTGGTCTCGCAAACACAAAGAGCCAGTCTCTCCAGACAATAACACCAGAACACAACACCGGTGTGAGACGAATAAAGATATACCCAACCTCATTAAAGAAAACATGACAAACTTTATGACCATGTCAGGAAAAGCTCTGGAGCGCCGCAGGAGTTTTAAGCATCTTCATAGCTGCTTTATATTGACAGAGTTGGAGAAGCTGCTAAAGGTGAGCGTATGCTTAGATGCTAATGTTCATAATAAAAGACTATTTCTTCAGCTCAACCTTCCAATCTTTCAAAGATTAAGATACAGCTGTGATTACATTATCCTGTTTAAGATGTAGAAGTTCAGGGTCCCACATGTCTTATCTGTATTTGATTTGTTTGCTTAAATCAAGAGTAAGCTACTTTTGGTAGCATCCCAGGTCCAACGTAATACAATGAAAGCCTAATATAAATCCTTAATAGGCCTGCTAGTTTTACAAAGACCTGCTCATTAACTATTTATTTGATTCAGATGGACTGAAGCAGGGATGAATCCCAAAAGTTGCAGGACAATGGCACTTGAGGACTGGAGCTGCAGACCTCTGGTTTACATGTAATTAGGCTGTTTACCCACAAAGCATCATGAGTCATATAAGTAAATTCTTCTAAAAGATTTTCCGGTTTGTGTTTTTCACTAACCTCTGCTCCTCTGCCAACTCTTCTTTGGACATCATCACCTCTAAATGGTGCGATCGTGCCTTTCCAGGAACATATTTCAAGGAATTATTTGCATCCGATTCCACTTTCGCTGTTCAAACACAAAACAAGAGTACATGCTGATGAAACAGTACATGCTGATGAACATAAGTCCTGCCTGCCTGTTTGGTAACATTAAAATGAGAACTTAGCAAGAATTTCGGGTGAAAATGCTTACCGTTGTCCCCTGGGCTCTCTGTGGCTCCTTCAGTCTGGGGATAAGAGAAAGCGCACTTTAGGAGCTCCGTATCAGAGAGCCCAATGAAAGACCTGCGGCCCATCGCTGACGAGACCTCGGACGACGAGTCTACCTCTAAACTGGGGACAGAAAGGCTCGATGTGGAGGAAGAGGACTCGACTGCTGCACCGCCTTCTGCGTGAAAGTGAGGGTGTCCCTGTTCCTGTCAGAGAATTATTAAGTCATTACCTCTTAAATTCATCAGATAGAGACTTTTTGTTTGTTGTTTACATCTGATCCAGGTGACTAAGATTGCAAAGGCTTTTAAAGTATGCAAGTTGTTTCACTGGGAGTTTCAGGTGACATTTTGAGACTATTTATGAACGGTAAGCAGAAATCAGAGACGGCCTCTGCGGAAATTAAGGTATCCCCACAGGTGTTACCTTTCTAAACAAAGACAAAGTTAAACAATAAAATAACCTTTCTATTGTACTGTCCTGTTGCACAGTTCTTTCTACAACTTGCAGGTTCAATACCGCCTGTTCTTCACATCCCTATCAATCATTTGATTTTCTGAAATTATACCAATTTAATCTGAGATGCTTGGAACTGTTGTTTTTTGCTGCAAAAATTATTTAGAATAAAAATGTTTTCCATGTAGTTCCTCTGGATGCTGTGGATTACAGAAAATAACACTTAAACCGATATTATTACTTCAGCCTGATAGAAATAATTAGGAGGGCAGTTTGTTCAAATCCAGCTTCCTTCCCGATCGCACATGAGTGTATGACTGGGACTGAATGAATACAGTTTTAGTGTGGAGCACTTTGATTGACTGGCACGACAAGAAAACACTACATAAATTCAGTTCAAATATTTATCAATGTAGAGTCTTCTATGAATATGTGTACATTAATAAAAACATGTGACCCTTCTGAAAAGTGTGTCCATACTGTATATCCCCTCAGCACTTGGTCAGGGCTCCTTTTGGATGACTGAATGCATTTTTGCAGTGAAGCAGCATGGAGGCTATGAAAGTCTTCACTAAATAGCCAGGTGGCTTTTATAGTGATCTTCAGCTTGTGTGCATTGGTAGCTCTTGTGCCTTTCATCCCTCTCAGCAGATTATCTGAGGAGTTTAGGTCAGGGAGTTTGTTGACCCATCAGCCATGGTTATAACATGGCCATTGTGGTACTTTTGGCACTGTGGGCAGGTGGAAAACAAAATCAGCATCTTCAAAAAGCTTTCCAGCAGAGGGAACGACAGCAGTACTGACAGATGAAATGGTCCTGCAAATCATCACAGCCTGTGGAAGCTTCACACTGGACCTCAAGCAACTAGGATGCTAAAACTCTCCACTCTTTTGCAATAATATTCTAATGTGCATCTAATGTGGCTCTTTTAAAGCGCCTCCATCCAGATACTATCTGAGTACTTAAAACAGATTAAGGGAGAATTACGCAAAGACACCGCAGCAAACAAAACACTTTCCTGCAGCCTGCCAGACCTACTCACAGATTTCACTACATCCCAGTGGTCGTGTGAGCTCCCACTGATCTCACTCCAGTCGTCCTCCTTCCTCCCCTGCCCGGCCACATGGCCGTTCAGCTTCGCCTCGGACTTGGCTGATCCTCCGTCTCCTCTCTGGCCGAAGTAACTGCGCGCATTCGCGAGGTCCGCCGCGGGCGACGCGCCTTTGAGCAGCGACGTCGCGACCACCATGGCGAGCAGCGTGAAAATGATAGCGGCCAATACGAGAGTCGCTTCCATTCTTGTGATTCTTGCAGCGTCGCCGCCCCGGCGTCCTCTCACTCGGCCATCCCGCTTAACCCCCCGCCGTCAAACATCAACGCCAATCGCCGCAGTTTATCGGACACGGGACAATCTCCCAATCTCCTCTCCGACCAGAACGTCACATCCTCCGGTTACTGCCCCCGCTACTAACCCCGCCCTCTCCGCCGTTGGACCGGGCGGTGGGGCTGGCACGAAGCGGTGCAACGTGCTCGGCTCTGAGTCTGCAGATAATCCCATCAGCAGGACAAACTGGCGGACCCAAATGGTTTCTGACAGAACCCGTGTACTGGAGGTGTAGGCTGATAAAGTAAAGCTGTCAGCTGAAGGCAAAACACTCTTACCTTCCAGTCAACACCTGCAGTTAAAGGAGGATTCCCGGAAATACACCGTCAGGGTTGATATCATGACTGGGCTCCCTGCATTAATGTGCTGCTCAAACAGCTTTTACCCGTTGACCTTTTGAGGTGTGCTGCAACTATTAAATCTTGTGAGTTTTTGCACCTCGATGGACTGGATTTGATTGCCCAGTTCATCCCAGAGGCTTTCATAGGATTGAGATGTGGGGGGAGTTGGAGGTCAACACCTTGAACCTGTTGTTGTGCTTCCTCACAAAAAAAAAAAACTACCAAAAAACCTTACGTTATGGTGGAGTTCAAGAGGCAACAGTCCTTAGGCCTAATCAACAGGGAAAACGCATTTTGTCCATTGTTTTCACAACAACGCATCTTTTTAAGTGGGTAAATTTATCATTTTAAAAGATAAACATATTTTTTGTGATTTTAGTTTTCTATAAAATTAATGTTTTATTGTAACTACAGTATTTTTTTTAATTGACAATGAAAACTGGACACCACTGGTTTCCTTTTTGGCTCAATGCTCTCAGGTTTGATCACTTTATCAAATCTAACCAGGTGAAATTCAGGTTAGATTGGGTGCAATTGTAGCTTGCAAATTTAGAAGCCATAAAAATTAATTTCTGAAGAGAACAGGCAGGATTTAAAAACAATCAACTCTGGTTTGTGAGACAAAAACATAAAATCCAGATAAACTGAAAAGTAAATGCAGGACTAAGACTCCCCCTAATAAGTGAGATGCTTTATTATTTTACAACAGCTCAGTGAGCACTGCTAGCAGTGAAATACACAACTTCCTTTCATGAGTAAATATTTGGCAACAGTGGTGTTCATTGCTGATTAACGAACAGTTGAACTCTGTCATGAAAGAAGTGTTGAAGTGTGTAGTTTTTGTGTGAGGAAGTCGGTGATGTTTGCCAGTTGGATGTACTTTCCCTGCCTTTAAATTCCAGCTCTGAAGTACAAGTGCATTCCTCAGTGAGTTAGGATATCTGCAAACACAAGACAAGCACTGAGACCACCAGTCTTTCTGCTGTGTCAAGGAAGTCCAACTTCCTTTATTGCAGCCTTCAGCAGAGTTGGGTTTGGAGTCTCATCTTCTTATAATTTTTTGTGAGGGTGAATTTGGAGACCAGTCAAGCAGATGCTGTGGTATTAAAATATGGCAGCTCGTCGACATTGTAGATCACATGTAAAAAATGCTTTAGCCAAGCTAAAATATGCAGAGAATCATTCATGTTTAACACGCTACACTAACAAAGACATTGAGGACAAAGTTAGACATATTGAATTCCAACAAAAACCTTTATTAGCATTCATTTGATGCAGTTACAAGACATTTGAGGTACACAGAAGAATGCGATTCAAAAGATTTTATAAGAAGCCATTAACTGCCCCTTAACCCTTCTCTTAGTGTCCCACTGGGCTAGTTTTTCAAAGCAAGCAAGACCAATCCAGTGGATAAACCACAGAAAGAAGGTTGACGCTGGGACACAGAAGAGAAGGAAGGGTAAAGAGGATAGAAGACAATATGTACAGCACATGTAGGGAAGTAGAGGTCACAGACAGGAGAGGATGGATGATCTGCCACACCTGTGAGCTTACAAACCGGCAAACGGCAGCGAAGGGTCGAGCCCCGGAACTGCACCGGGCACTCAGCACCGCAACACGCCACACCATGTCACCACCGCACTGCACCGCATCTTAACAGCTAACCAGCATTACTCAACTGCTACACAACTGCGCCTAGTGCACAAAAGATACACAAGAAAGAGTGTTAGAGTCATAGGAAAGCAACTTGAACTAGACAGAAAAAAGCAGAAACAAAATCTTGCTGGATTAAGCAAATCACAAATTTAAATGGCTTTTATGTCACTGTACACTAAGCCATTTCCCTCCCCCAGTATGAGTGGCAATACAGCTGTAAATACTGCAAACAAAGAGACATCATTTCCTACATCAACTTTTCAAATAAGTTTCATATTCAAAAATTGAACAGAGCCTGCTGAAAGTTATATTTTGTTTCAGAGGAATTTATTACTTACAAATTCAATGAAAAAGCCCACCCCAAAAACGGTAAATTAAAAAAATATCCCATAAATCCCTTTCAATATACTCAGCTTTACAAATGATGTCAAAGTTACAGAATTTGTCTCAACAGATTACAAAGGAACTTAAACATTTAAAACATTTTAGACCAAGATCCAATTAACCTTTCAGTCTGCATTCAGTGGCAATAGTGGAGTATTCTTGCCAAAAAGTGAGGCTGTCCGGATGTCCTCAAAGGCTCAATGCAAGATCTGGAAGGAAAAACAGAACTTAAGTCACCAAGAGCAAAAATAGACACTGGTATCAATTCCTGCAGCTTATCTGAATATTTACTGCATGATTTCTGTCCTGACAGTTAAGAAATCTGAGGTAAACATTTTTCTCAATAACTCACTTCCTTATTTTACATGTTTCCTGGCCCCAATTCTTCCCACACTAGCTCCCCTTTAATGGTCTTGCACCCGGGCATATTGGGAAAAACAAACCTCGGGGTCGGCTCCCTTTATGTGAGGCGGCGGAAACCACAGGCACAGGTGGGTAAACTGCTCAGTGCATCTGCCTGTGTGCCCCGCGAGAACGTACCTCACCACACCACCTCATACACCAATTGACAGCCCGAACCACCGCCATGACGACCTGCTTCATAGCAACCACCGTTGCCTCGGTGACCTGCTCCTTAGCAACTGCAATGGCTCTCAGCAACAGGCAGGTCACATGGGCGGGTCACACACTAACTGCTCTCACACTGCAACACCCCCATCTCCTCCTCCTCTCTTTGCAAACAGGACTCAGCAGCTTGGAGGAAAGAATTCCACATTTAGGTGAACGGTTTGAGTAATCATCCCACATCCCAACCACCCGCCTCCCACCCCAAACACATCAATACAAATGTGAGCACCCCATTTTTAGCATGATGCTTTTAAAACCAAATTTCCTACTGCCTGTGTGCGCTTTAATTTGGCTGGAAAAAAGTTTCAAAATAAAGCACACACAAAGCTAATACTAGACATGTAACAAAGTTCTAACAGCATTCTGCAGACTTTGCCACTTGCATGAAGCGTAAAGACTGCAGAACACAAATTTAAGAAACAAACAACATTTCAATAGATAAAGAATAAAATAAATCAACCCTTCCCCTGAATACCGTCATATTGCGTCCACATTTGGGTTAAGGCTCTGCTTCGTTGTTTCCTGGTGATTTAGGTCCACTCTTGGACTTAGACCTGGATCGGGACTTTGACCCCCTGTTGGAACCCGGGGTTCGACTCCTCGACTTGGACTTGGACCTGGAACGGGATTTGGATCTGGAGCGAGACCGTGATCTGGAAGGAGACTTTGACTTGCTCCGCCTTGGCGTTCTGGACTTGGATTTGGACTTCGACTTGGACCTGGATCTTGATCTGGACCTGGAGTAGGAACGAGACCTGGAGCGGCTGTAACGGTTACGGCTCCTGGATCGGGAACGGCTTCTGCTCCTGGAGCGGCTGCGGCTTCGTCTGCGACGGCGGGGACTGGTTGAGCGACTGTCGACACACACAAAACCACAAGGCATAAAAAAAGTGAAACCAAACAGCAACAGGAAAGCAGCAATGTTGCAATCTGGCAGCTCCACCTCTTTCTTAATATTAGAATAATACATCTCCTAGCTTTGGGTGTACATTTTTATTCTGTGTCCTGAGACAAATATCAATGTATTTGTTGAATTATATATATCCTTTTTTACCTAACCACAATAAAATACTGTCAAGTAGGATTTTCAGTTAGCCATTGCTGTTGTACGTTTTTTATTTCCTGAAGCCAAAACATGTCTTCTGCAGAATTTATAGCCATTACTCTACATATGTGGGAATATCATGTCAGGTATAAATAATATAATTAGTTTCATAAAGGTTTATCTGTATATTTTAACCACTGCATGAACCAAGAGTGGGTGGGAAGAATATAATAAAAAGGAAATTTTAACATTAAAGCCTTGTATTCCAATATAATGTAAATTAATTTAAAATGCTTTGAAGCATGTTATAGCCATTTTATGTGCTCTTGATATTATTGTTTTTATGAACCTACGAAAAAAAAAAAACTTGGGCTCTGCTTATTGGGTTCTGTGACCACGTGCCCATTCGAGCACATGTTCAAAAATATTAAACTATCCCTATTCTCAAAATTACCTCCTGCTTCTTCGTCCGTAGCCTCCGTACCTGCGCGGTGGTGCCCCTCTTCGGCTATACATCGAGTCCGGCGGCCGTCCGTAGCGGGCCATCTGAACCCGCAGCTCGCGCCCGTCGAGCAGCGCGCCATCCATGGCGTCCATTGCGTCTTCAGCGTCGCGCTTGTCGAGGAAACGCACGAAGGCGAAACCGCGGCTCTCTTTGGTGTACCGGTCCCGGGGAATGTACACGTCCCCCACCCGACCATACTTCTCAAAAACTCGTCGGAGAGTCTCGGGAGAAGTTCTGTAAGTCAGGTTGTCCACTTTGAGGGAGGTCATCCCTTCGACGTCTGGCGGCGGCCTACCGTAACTCATTTTTTCTTGGTCGTTTCCAAGCACGGAGCTAGGCTGCTAAGACTGAAACTGTGAGGCCTCTAAAGCCTAATAAAAAATACCTCTGACTTCAAAATGGCAAGAGGTTTAACCTCCGCCAAATCAATCTAAGTTGATTTGTATGAAAATACAACCACTCGGTAGTAGTCTAACCGCGCTGCTTTTCACGTGAAATGGCGGCAGCGCAGCTTCCTTTTCCTTTTTTCTTTGCGCCCGTGTTGGCCTCCTCTGATTGGCTATTTAGGTGTCCGCCTCTTTCTGTGTAATTACTACACTGCCCCCTGTTGACTAGGAGTTCATAACATCAACTGTAGAAGTGTACCATCTTTTATTTTTTTTTTAGCCCTTTTTAGATTTTATTGTGTATCCTTTCTTATCCTGTTACTTTATTATTATTTAGTTTGAATGACTACAGGACTACAATGGTATTTCATTCCCTATGCTTCCTATTTTATACTTAAAAGAAGAACTCAATCCTTTTACTTATGGCCACCACATCATAACTGTGGTGAATGATGAATGATGTTTCAATGAATGTTTATAAGTTTAGATGTCCTACTTACATAAACTTATTTACTTTTAGGATTACATTTGTCTGATCTTAAAAGGTTCCCTGCATAGAAGAAATGACCCAGAGAGTTTTGGTTTTTATTGATTTTTGTGAACTTACACTAATAGACCACTAGGTGACAGTATAGGAATTAGTATTCTGGATTCCAATGAAGTGGTTTCCATGCAAAGAAATGATCCACGCACTCAGATCCAAGATAACGGTTTTAGATTATCTGTCCGCTGTAGCAACCTCAAGTCATTAAGGACTTAATTAATTAATTATTCAAATACACTTGAAATGTTAAATATTCAAGGTGTTACCTTCACACAGAGAGATCAAGCTTCTCCATATGTTCCAAAGAACATATGAAAAACTGCATCTAATTTAATTTGGGTTTGCATTTAACAGGCTTGTTTAGGGGGGCAGGAATGTTGGGAGGTTGGCCACTCCAGAATCAGAGCTCTCAGAAGCATTCTCAGAAGCTCCTCTTTTGATTGTTTGTTTTGTTTTTCAGCTCTTGTAAAATGCTGTTGGAAGCTGGACAGTTACTCAGTGGACCTAGGCCAGAATAGAACCCCAAAGTGTTCTGTGAAGAGGAATTTGACACCAGACCCAACAATGCTGACAAGCTGAAGGTCACTGCAAAAGCACCCTGGGATAATCACCTCCATGCAATGCCCTATTGATGCTGCAGTTGTAGCAAACACTGTGGATATGTATTGAGTGCATATACTGTGTAATACATGGAAATGTCCATGTTTTATTCATCTATAACGATCACACTATGTTTTATTTAACATTTTCAGAAAAGACCTTCATATCTTTAACAGTGCTCAGATCATAAACGACATGTAATGTCCTAAAATAAAAGTAATGCCTAACTCTTGAGCACTATGATCCTGCAACCTTTAGATGCATCCCTTCTAGAACACAGCTAATTCAAATAAATTGTTCATTACTTGGTCTCTGTGGAGCTTAGTGACGTGGTGATGAGGGATTTCACTCAGGTATTTGATTCAGGTGTGTTGGAGCAGGCAGGAATACATGCAGAATAATACAGAGTACCCCCTAATAGGTTCTGCATACAGTCCACTTAATTGCTCTCTTTTGGATTGACTTAAAGTTTCAACAACCACTCAATAATTCATTTGAATTAATTTTAACCTTTGGTGTCTTTTTCAATTGAGAATTATTATCCTTTTTACTACTTCTCAAAGCGACGTTGCCACTCACAACATGGTGGACGCGCTGACGTATCGTTACTAACCAGCAACGAAGCGGCGCCCTCTCGTGTTAGCCTCTTCTGATTGGCTATTCAGCTAACCCGCTCTGCCTCCCTCTGGTGCTTTACTGCTTGTAACCGTTACATTGCCCTCTGTTGAACAGGAGTCCACAACCGTAGATCTCTATTTGTGCCTTTGTTTTACTTAGCTAGATAAAAGCGATCGAGATCATCGTCCACCTGCAGCTCAGGAGGTTTTCTGTTTTCATAAACTACATCTATTTGTTCGACTTTTATTTCATTGTTTGACAAAACTAAGCGCTTCGAATTATCTGATTGTTCCTGTTTTAAGATCAGATGGCTTAAATTAAAGAGCTTTAAACGTATCTCATCTGGTTTTAGGCACGGAGCCACCTACTGCAGTGCAGCAGCCGTTAGCCGCTAGCTGCTGCTAGAGAGAAAGGGGGGACTGCGCAAAAAAAAAAAAAAAAAAAAAAAAAAAACACGGTCAGGATTTGTGCCTGCGTGACGTCATGGGGATCCACAGGGCTCTCTGACAGGATCCAGCAACGCCAAGCACCGATGGAAGAAGTGTGTGTGTGTGTGTGTTTGGGGGGGGGAGGATACATGATCATCATCGTTCAGCCGGGCCGGAGGTGCCGAAGAGCGACTGTTTGCCACACACTGTCCGGTGAAGAAGCGATCAAGGCTCGGAGATTTTGGCTGTGGTCCACCATGAGAGCGCTTCCCATCTGTTAAAGCGACTGCTACCTCTATTTTTTCTAATTATTATTTTTTTGTTAGAGAGAGAGAGGACGGATAAGCAGCCAGACAACAACTATACTAATCCCCGGGACGGTCACATTCACGGCGGAGGCTCGGAGCCGACAGAAATGCACAGGGGCCGCACGCACCGGATTAAATGATAGCGAATAAAGAGCCGCAGCGCACAAAGCGACCCTGAAGTGTTATGCCCGTTCGGCCGTGCGGTCTTTACTTGGCTGGAAATGGGAGCTTTAACAAGCAGACAGAACATAGGCGTGGAAGAAGTGGACATTCCGTCCAATTCGGTGTATCGTTATCCGCCGAAATCTGGTAAGTCAACAACAGGTCGGCCTGGGGTGGGTTGCTGCTCCAAAGATCACTGCAGACGCTTTATTCTGAGCTCCATCAATAAACCTGGTTCACTAACGGGCCTGCAGAGCAGCTCCTAAACCAGCTCCTCTCACAATTAATGCTGCAGTTTGAGTTAAATTAATCGTAGGACTTAAATTGATTATTCTAGTTTATTTCTAGACTGACAAGATTAAGATATAGGCTAGACAAATAAACGATCCTTTTCCACTTTTTTTTCTAGCAGTGGCGTCACCATGGGGTGGGCAAAGGGGGGCGATGGCCACTCATATAAATTGGATTCCACCCTTGTCAGATAATTGCGTACCCATAAATGTTATATATACATTTTTGAGAATCTTTGATAAGTTGCAACATTAATTATTTCACTTATTTATTCTGTTTTTGTCTTTTTTGAATAACTCCTTCCTGGCGCTGCCATTAAATTATACCACAATTTTGAATAAATGAAAAGAGGGCATTTACTGTCTTTTGAAATCTTGGACATCAAATTTTGTGAAGGCTGACAAGAAGAAAAAACACAAAATACACAAACATAATATTTAGACACTTGAAGCCTGAACCTACTGACAGGTTCTTTAACTTCTAAGGAGGATCAACAATTTTCAATGAGACATAAATTTCGATCATAGCGACATACCAATAAAAATTGTGAAATTTATACAATACTTTCTGATGGCACTTTTCAAGTCACTGGTGAATGATAACCTCTACTAAATATGGAATAACAGACTTAAAATGTATAATTTTGCTGGTATTTTTTTAATAGCAATTTTGTTCCTTTTGATTTATGATTGCTGGTGTAGAGCACTTTTATCAAGTGTTGTTTTTAAATGTGCTATGTGAATAAATATGACATAGTCGCTACACAAATTCTCCCGAATCAACCTCAGAGCCTGCAATGCTTGCAGACTACATGCAAAGTCTGCAAGCATTGGATCTGCTTGTGACTGTGAAAATGGTGGAGGGAGCATCATGCTTCCAGTTCACAATTCTGGACTTCTTTGTGCTGGTCCATCAGAACAAATATGAATGGTATTGAATGATGCAAATATCACTGAATAGATGACATTGAAGTTTGTGTTTCGAATGTGAAAAATAAAGTTTAATGAATACTTTTGGAAGGAATTATGTGATTAAAAATAAACAGCGCAGCAGTTTAAATGGCATGTGGCTTTTTTTCTTTGCCACGTCATGCTTAGCGTCTCCGTCCTGATTTAGGTTTAATCCTATTTTAGCCTCAAAAACGAGATTGTGTCTGAACACGTCAAGATATTACTCTTTGGAGCTAAAGCTACATCAGGCATAAAGTAACATGACATTTTTCCCAAATAGAGGTCTGAAACCTCAAGAGATAAATGTTGAGTGATATTTGTTCGTAAACCTGATTGCATAATTTTGTTCTGAAAAAAAAAAAGCAGTGAAAGATAGAGGGATAAACGTTGATTTGTGGATGCCACTGTTGCCACGGCAGCTGTGTGAATTGGTAGCCTGAAGCAGAAGGTGATGGTGGCTGCAGCCAGTGAAACCGATCTGTCAGTCCCAGTTCCTGTCTGTGGATCTGGTGACAAGGCCACTTTTCCCACCTGCTGCAAATAATAAGAATGTGATGAAGAGCAGAGACAGGCAGCTTCGCCGGTGAGCCTTTTTTCCCCTCCAGTGTGGAAATGGCTGTCATTGTGCGGCAAAAATATCATTGAGAAAAGCTATAGCTTCGTTCCCAGGTGGAAACCTCACATGCTGGCTGCTTATCATGAGTTGAGACGATGAACCACCATTACAGTCTTATGGTATTAGCCTGACCTGTCATTAAAAAGCAACACGTCCATTAAAGTTACTTGTTGTCCACCTTGAGTTTCTAAACATCTGAAAAGCTGCTTACTGATTTTTTTTCTAACTTTTCTACATCAAAGACTGATTTGATCTCCCCAGCAATTAATTATTATTATTTTTTTTACCAGTTTCATAATTTAATTAATTAATTAATCTGTATTATAGACCTTTTAGACTTGTTGGATCTGCTTTTTCAACCGATAGAACCACGTCTTTCATATCATGTTCTTTTAAAATTTTTCTCACACATCCAATATATTTTTCTTTAGTAGGCGTCCAAGGCACACCTCCCTTTAGATGTGAAGGCTTTACTGTTTTAACAAACTCTGCCATTTTGCCTTCATTTTGTGGTTGGTAAATTACAGCAGTGTGGGATTTCTGATCATGGTGTCAGTTCAACAAAAAGAGAAAACAAAAATTTGCCAAAAGTTGCCAAAGATTAATGAGTAAATTTGGGTTAATTTAGAAAAAACAATACTGCTCCACCTAATTGTCATTAAAATGAAGAATTTCTTGCATGATAAATTTTTGCACTCAAAAAACCTCTACAGTTTCCTCGGTGGTCTGGCTGTTGACTTTACTTTAGCTGTTGGTCACAGGTAATACAACTGTGTTGTAGCCTCGTGTCCCAGCTTTGTGTTTTTCCTCCTAGTAAATTCAGGATTTCAGTTCATAATCCTGTGGACAAAAATAATGTCTTCCAGTTAAAGATAACCTGTTTTCTGAGGAGGCGCCAACATTTCCTGTATAGACTATATTTAAAGCAAATGTTCTCTTTTTCTGTGTTTAATATTCACTTGACACATTCACTTTCAAAGGATTATTTTTCTGGGATTTCCAGAAGGTGCTGTTATTTTCCTGTGTTAGTAGGTGTGACTTAAAAGGCTCTATTTATGATACAAATATCACCTGTTTTGTAGGTAAATATAAAATTATTTACCTGCTTTGAAAACCAAATGAAAGGTGTGTTTCTTGTGATTGTCATACTTTCAAAGATGTTGGCTTTTCTGTCTTTAGGATATGATAATCTTTTCACAAGATACTTTCAGTATGGTGCCAAATAGAGCTGGATTCAGAAATAATCCCTCCAAAAGTTTTATTTTATATTCAGTACAAAGTTGCACAGCAATTTGTCGATATACAGCCGAACACTGAAGTTGTAACTTTAATGACAAAAAGCATCTTACTGTTAGAAACTAAGTAATAAGTGCTGTTGTAGTTATTTCAAACACTTCAGTTGTTTTTGTACACTTTAAATTCTAAATTACTGTCAGTCCTGGTGAAGACTTATGGAGAGCCATTTCAGCCAAAGTTAAATAAATAAATCAGGAATTGAATAAATATAAATAGTAGTAAAGAAGCCAATTACTTATTTATTTTGACATATTATGGCAATACTGACAATTGACATAGTATGTATGTATATATATATATATATATATATATTTTTTTTTTTTTTACCCTCTCAAACTAAGGCACTTATGTTCTTATGTTTTCTTAATCTTGTATTTTTCAGATTGGTCTAAAAGTGATTCTGTCATTCTCTTTTTGCAGGGAGTTACTTCGCTAACCACTTCATCATGGGAGGGGAGAAGTTTGACTCCACCCATCCGGAGGGGTACCTATTCGGAGAAAACACAGATCTTAACTTCCTGGGGAGCAGACCAGTAGCAGTAAGTTTCTTCACACTGCCGATTAATTATAAAGTCTATTTTGAGTGAGATCTTCAAGTGAAAAATATTCTTAACTTTATGTTGATTTGTGTATGTCAGGCTTTTTGTTAGTACCACCTCACCACGTTTACTATTAATGACCATTTTTGCTCCATTTAAGCACATCTGTTCCTAATAAAATGAAGCAATGCGACATATAACCATTATTTTAGCCCTTTTAGTGAAAGTATTTATATATAGTTGAATACATTAGCACATATACACATCTATTTTTTCCCTCTGGCTAAAGTTAAATCCGACCAAACTTCTTTTGTTTTTAAGTCAGTTAGAATGACCAAATTTATTCCTGTTGGCTAAATTCCACATTAATGAGAGAATATGTCAGAATTATGTATTAATATCTGCAAAATCATTGTACTGACTAGCATATTGATTTTTTTTCTGCTGTGATGTCAAAGGGGGTTGCTGACTTTTTGGCTTCTTCAAAGTCAATTAACAGCCTGTCAAACCATCACTGATTGAAATTTACTTCATCTCAATAAACTAATTAGACAGGAAAGTCATTATCTGCTGACTCCACATGCAGTGAGACTGACAGGCGACACATTCTCTGGAGAATTTGTTCAAACTCAATCAAGAGCCTGAAGGTCAAACTGAAGAGAGCTGCACAGTCAAAGCTGTTGCCTGCAGAGGAAAAGCAGAATTTGACACAGATGAGCAGAAGCTGATATAAAAATGCTTCCCTCTTTCTCTCCCAGCACCAACCTCAGTGCTTCTGCTGTTTCTCACTGCAGGGGCTAAAATTAGGCGAACAGTCTTCTCTTGATTTCCTGAGAATCCTTCTGTGGGCACAGGATTCAGTGTTGTTTTTTTAACTGAATTTTATTTTTTGCATATGAGTTTTTTTTAAATTTAATTTAATTTTTTTTATGCTTTGCCAGCGTTGTATAATGGTGTTTGGTTTCATAGACTTTAGCCGCAGTTTTGCTTTCTGTCTGCTGCACCACACTGGCGCCACAAGTATGACAATGGCTCAGGCTATATTTATGGGTTTCTCAGAAAGTCATTCTTACACGACGCAAAAAGAAAATGGATTTTACACCACAAAAAAAATGAAATTGCAGAGTGGTTGATGAAAAGTAAACTCTTTGACATTTCAAGAAGGAATAACAATAATTTTAGGGAACCAATTGTTAAGGTATGTTCCACAGTGAGGAAGATGCTTCATGACATTCAGAACATTTTCAAACTGCCATTAACTTCCTCTGCAATACCAACATATATGAAAATATTAAAAATCAAGTTGGGTTTTTTACGTCCCTGTCAAAATGAACGGTTTTTCTCCCTTCATGTTATAACTAAATGTTGGCTGTTTGGCTGTTGCCAAAACAGCCAATAATTTCTCGAAGGGCTTATTGTTCTCATAGAACGGATTTTACCATCCTCTGGTGATATTTTTGGCTTTATATGCAAGGTCAGCCTGTTTAAAAAATGATCAGGGTCAAATGGCTTGAGAGTAAATGTTCAAGTAAGCATTACATGAAGTCTTGTCCAAAAGTTGCATGTTACGAGAGATTTAAAATGTATCCCGTTTAGTGACTGTTTTCACAACTGGAACAAGTACAGAAACTCATGATGCATTACATAATCTGTAACTGCAGGGCAAAAAGAGATGTGAAAAACCCAAATCAAAATGGTTTCTGCCAAAAAATAAAAATGATTTAAGACATGTTTGTGTTACCGTATAAAACTAACAAGACAAATCTGTAAATTTGATCTTAGTGTGACTATAGTATACAGTAAGTACTTAACATCTCTCAAGACCAGACGACTATTTTAGTTTAGATCTCACAAGAAAAGAAATACAATTACATATACATTTTTATAACATTTTGCCCAAGTTCTAACAACGTAATCTTAGTTTCACAAATCAGTTTAAAAAGTTTAATTAAAAAAAGAAAAGGTATCATGACAATATCATGACAATGATATTGTCATGTTCACAATATCATTGTGAACATGATATTCACAAATCATGTTTGTATTGTTCTAATTCAAAGGTATTTGAAATTCTTGTGTTTTCACAAGTAAGTTTGTCTAAACATTCTGGTCTACAGGCAAAACTGAGTTCTTTGAAATAAGCCTTGAGATTAGCACTAATATGAAGCCAATAGATGCAGATCTCTAAAAGAGAACTTGTGCCATAAGATCCTGTTATTCACAAAAAAAAGTAACCAGTTCAACTGCGATAACTTATTGTTAGAATAAGTTTTTTTTATTTTTTTATTTGCTTGTGATGTTGGGAACTTTATTTTTTAGCATCAAAACTACTGCAGACATTCGTGTTCTCCCCACCAATAGGTTTGGACTTTCACTTTAAATGCCACAATGTTAGTTATTGCAATAATTTGATCAAATTGTGTTAAAAACAAAAACAGAGCGGTGGGTTGTTGTACCGTGAGTTTTGTAACGTACATGGTTGCCAGAGAGGTTTCAGTGAATGGCCCGTTTCAGCACCAGCTCTTGTGTGTGTGTGTTTGTTTGTGTGGTTTTCAGGCGTGACTCCTGCTGAGCCCAGATGTGTAATAGTGCTGAATATGGTGTTATTCTCAGCCACACAAACACCGTTAAACACACGGGAGCTCAGATGAGGGGTTGTACTGTCGAGGTATCCCGACCACATCCTGCACGTTTCTCCTCCCGAGATCCTCAAACGACCCCAGCTTTCCCCTTGCACTTATTCAGCAGCTTTTGGCTTCAAACACACAGAGAAAGAGTTGCTGGGAAATAAACCAGAGACCAGAATCCAAAATAAACGATATGTGTGGAGTTTTACGGCAAGCCATTTGAGTTAATATTTTATATCTTTCAAGTTTTGCCTACTGTTTCTTAACTTCTTAGCACTACTGCAGTTTGAAATTTGTTCACACTTATTCAATACTTTGTTGTAATAGTTAAAGAAAGCTGTTACTAGTAACTTAACATCATATCCCTGGGCAAGTATTGAATTTTGAAATATAAATTGTATAGGAACTTTGACTAGTGCAGCTAAAAAGTGTCAATAATTTAATTAGCGCATATTGTGGGATTTTCTAGTTATGCTACTTTTACTATTTTCTCCACTGCTTTTTCAATGAGATAATCAATAAATGTAAAAATATAACTTAATGCATTTCAGTGATGAAAATCACACCTCTTCATGTGACTTGTGTCGTAAAGAATATTTTTTAAAGAGCAATGTTTGCGATTGCTATATTATGCTGTCAAAACCATACAGTAGTCTAAAACAGAAATGAAACAGTTCTTTTTGTCAATTTTATTGTTATCACAATAGTAGAACAAAATATTGCGATAAATTTTACTGTCATTAAAAAAATCACAAGTTATTAATACCTATTAATAACTTGGTATACTTCAGGTTTACCAATAACTAGTAGGAGTATAAAAGCGTTGACAAGTTTACATTTTGTGACACTTGTTGGAAAAATTTTAATTACTAAGTAAGTTTTTCCATTGTGTTTTAAGGTAAATATTCTGGCTGATATCAAGGCTATCAAGACTATGTACGCAAATGACTTGCCAGAGTATTTATACTAATTTTACATTTTGTCAGTAGCTAAAGTCAATCACAAAGTCAATAAGTGGAGCCAGTTGGAAAAGGTGTTTTACATTCTTATCAAAGACCAATTTAGTGCTGTAAGAAACTCTGTTTGACCCTGGAATGTTTTTCTATACTCTGGTCCTGTTTAGTACAGAAATAAAAGAGAGAAAAAAAGAAAAGCTGACTTGGAAGTGTCAGCTCTGTCCCTGAAAAGACTCAATTTGAGCATTTTTTAGACCAGACTCAGCACTTGTCAGCACCAACTGCATCTGTGCTGAGCACCCAAAGCCCTTTGGTATTAAGGTTAAGTCAGATAGAGGTCATTGTGCAACCCTGAATTTGCTGTGGTCAAGAAGAAGAATGCTGGTCTGGTTTAGGAGAAAACAAAGTTCTCACCCTCCTCTGTCTCATAACATGTATTTTACATCTAAAATTTGTTTTCTGCTTTTGTTCAGTTCCCGTATGCAGCTCCTCCACCTCAGGAACCAGTAAAGACGCTACGAAGCCTTATAAACATTCGAAAGGATACGCTGCGGCTCGTGAGGTATGCGCATGTCATTAAGCAACTTGTTCAGGGTTTGGTCAACCTTGCTATTTTTAGCAGGGTTGGCCAAAGTAAAGCTGATATTTTTAGAGGTTGTGTTGAATCATTCATTAATGCTGACATGCACATACTCAAGTCAGAGGTAAACACAAGCTGTTTGTTTTGGAACAGAACTTATAATGAAGAAAATACACATTAATACAAATATGTCAAAGACTAAATGTTTTTCTTCATCTTTAGTTTCTTTTTCATGACTATATATTGCTAATTAAATTCCAGTATTCACACCCTTTGATTTTTTTTGTTTTTACAAGCACCCACAACTTAAATTTGTTTTATTGGGGTTTAATTTGATTAATTTGATACAAATCAATTTAAACCGCATCATGACCTCCTCTTACTGAAGGAGTTGAGGCACTTCTTACTTACACTGTCACAATTCAAATTCTGCTGGACGATAAATAGTCCCAGAAATTATTGTGATGAACAATAATTGGTGCCATCTTCAAATAATATACTGACAAAGGCAAGTTTATCCTCTCAAATATCAATGAACTACATTTTCAAAAGAACACTTAACACTGGAACCGGAAGACATTTTAAATATTAAAAATAAATAAACAACCAAAACAAAAAATAAAATTGATTATGAAGTGCAAATTAGCTACTTTGTACTGTGTGTCGAATGTTTGCAGCATTTTTTTAAATAGTAATATTAAAGAGCAGCATCTCTTTCAAGATCAAATGAACTAAACAAGCAAGTAACCAAATAAAAATGTTCGCACATTAATTGAAAATGCGATTAATTGATTCATTACTTATTGTGACAAGCTTAGTCTTGACATTCTTAACTTTCAGTTTTGCATTTTTCCCACCTTTGTCCAGGTGTAGTGAGGACCTGAAGTTGCCAGGCGACGAGGCGGCGGGAAAGAACAGGGCGTGCTATAACGTAGAGTTCACCTTCGACGCCGACACACAGGTTGCCATCACCATTTACTACCAGGCCATTGAGGAGTTTCACAATGGAGTGCCAGTGTAAGTAATGATGATAATGCTCTGCAACAGACCTGCTTCAGCTTTTCTTTATGCAAAGCTATTAAATATTTTTAACTTTGTGTGGTCAACTGAGGAAACCCAAAAGACAAACAGGTCTATGGTTTGGACTGTGTTGATACATTCAGCTCACAAAACAAGACACTTAAAAGTGAGTTTTCAGTAGAGAATTTTCCAGTCCACGCTTGATTTGTTCTTATGTTGATGTTTTTATGATTCTCTCATTCTAAATGCTTCAAAAACATTTCAATTGTTCATTTTTAATTAATTTGTCACAAACGGTTTCGTGTAGAATTATCCAAATTAGGCTAAAACTGTCCATTTATTTTTTACTCTGAGCTAGAAAGGACCAAAAGCAGCAGATTCATTAATAAACTGTGAAACATAAATTTAGTTTAACACTGACAGAACGCTGCCATCTAGATTTCCATATTCATGTTCTGCCAACCAAGTCCAGCTTTGCTTAAGAATGTTATCCCTCTTGTTCTGAGTGTAGGCGTTTGCATATTTTGCATAAAGAGCCGTCTTTGATTTTTGTCCAAACGTAGGCAGGTGTTTCCTAATCTCCTCTTGACATATAGAAGTAAAATCCCTTAAATGCATCTTTCCCTCCTTTGATGGAAATGTATTTATGTGGAGTTTCTAGGACATTCATGTAACCCGATGGCTTATTTAACAGCTTCAGTGTACAGACGCAGAGAGTTATTTTTCCTGCTGACCCGTTGGTCCTGCTCTTTCTGCCCCTATGCAGTTACCTGCCACAGGACAGCTCGCTGCAGTCGGAAACGGTGCATTTTAAGAGGGGAGTTTGCCAACAGTTCTGTCTGCCCTCGCACACCGTCAACCTCAGTGAATGGGCGGACGAGGAGGTAAGCCGCCTCATACTGAAAACTGGCTCGTGTGAATCTGCAGGAGGGGGAAGGCAGCCTGTGCAGAATAACAAATGCTCCCTCTCCTCAGCTGCTGTTTGATATGGACAAAGAGATCTTCCCTATGGTCGTCCAGGCAGTCGTAGACGAGGGAGAAGGTAAGTTGCTCTATCAAGCATTTTACCTCGATGCTTATATCAACGTAAACTTTGAATTTGAAGCTGTGTTTTATCGTTCCAGAACATTTGGGCCACTCTCACATCCTCCTGGCTACATTTGAAAAGGTAAAGCCAGGCTGTTTTATGAATTAGAACCAGTGAGGCTGCAGGAACATAATGCTCTTACTGCTAAAAATAGTCAAAATGTTCAATATTCCAAACTGCACAGTTTTGTAATAAAGTGCAATCAAACGTTTGATTTGAAAAACGTTATTTGCAGCTGAAAACAGATATTTTAACACACCTAGTAAAAAGACAAAGACATATTTTTTTCTCACTGTCTGAAGTTAAATCAGAGAAACCTTTTCTTGTTTTAGGTCTGTTAGAATTACTAAAATTATTTCTATTTGCAGAGGCTTTTTTGTGTGACTTCTTTTGTATATTGAGTTAAAGCAGGAATGTAATTTACCTTAACAAAATCTGTTTCGTTGTGATGAATATTTATTATTCCTAATAGCTCAGTGACTGATATTTTATATGTATATTATTTCAGGACTTTTTGTTAAATTAGTGTTTTGCTGTTGGGACAGTCAGGGTATGTGTTAGAGAGACATTTCTAAACATATTATTTTGTTGTATTTTAGTTTACCTTGTCTCTGCTGTAGAGTGTAGAATACTATGACAAGACGTTATTAATAACAGTAATAAATAATATTTTTAACTCCAAAGTGTGGTGCTGAAAAAGTTTGGCATCTTACCTTGAAAATGTTTGAAAAGTGCTTGAATTTTACTGAAGGGAAACTGTAGGAACCCTGCACTGCAACAGTAACAAACTCTTAAATTAAAACAATCCTTTGCCATTTTTTCAGCACATGGATGGGAGTTACTGTGTAAAACCTCTGAAGCAGAAGCAAGTGGTGAATAAACTTGTTTTTTTTCTCCTCCCTTCCTTCCCCTTATTGTGTTGCTGTTTTTTAATACAAAATATAAGTTCCTGTTTATGCTTGACCCGTGAGATCATCTGACTGTATTGTGTTTCTGTTCCCAGGTGGATGGAGTTAGCTACCTGCTGCAGGAGATCTATGGGATCGAGAACAAATACAACAGTCAGGAACCAAAGGTAGGAATAAAAAACTAAAAGAATTAAGTCGTCTTTCATCTGAAATGACACGGCAGAAAAATACAACAAATTGGCGCAGCTGTCTCCTTTGTTGGGACGACTCCTTTAAAAGTCTCTTCTTTTTTTTATTTTTGCCTGCAGGTGGCTGACGACGAGATCAGCGACAACAGTGCCGAGTGCGTAGTGTGCTTGTCTGATGTACGAGACACTCTCATCCTCCCTTGCAGGCACTTGTGTCTCTGCAACGCCTGTGCAGACACGCTGCGCTACCAAGCAAACTGCTGCCCTATCTGCAGGCTGCGTGAGTTCAACTCGCTAAATGCTTTTTCAGAAAGGGGCTTCAACTGGCAAACTTCAAAATTCATCCTTACAATCAGCGTTTTATTTTTTTTATTGCAAGAATTCAAATTGCATTTGAAATATATCAATAGATTGATTGATTGCTAGATCTTTAGATATATATTGATAGGCAGACAGATATTTATAGATATATAAGCGTTGTGTTCATTTCTGACAAAATCTTTTGGTGTGTTTCAGACTATTTGAACAACTCTGCAGAAATGCATGTAAACTAAGTTTTGTTGCTTAGTTTACATGCATTTTTGACGTTATTGTTGTATTGTTTTTATTTTTCTTTTAGCCTTTAGAGCTCTGCTGCAAATTCGAGCAATGAGGAAGAAGCTCAGTCCTCTGTCACCCACCAGCTTTAACCCCGTCATCACCTCCCAGACTTCGGACTCGGAGGAACATTCGGTGAGGCGTCGCTGAAACGGGAAGAAGATACTTTCCCTGTCCTCTGCTTCTCGCTAACCTTCCTGGTGTTCTTGCAGCAGGCGTCTGAGCATATCCCGCCTGGCTATGAGGCCGTTTCTCTCCTGGAGGCGCTGAACGGCCCTCTGAGCACGTCCTCGGTGGTTGCTCCTCCTCTCCATTCGGGTCCCAGCCACGTCACCGGGGTGCTGCCACCCTATAGCAGCGAGCCCCACCCGGCGCCGACCCGTTCCCTTTCGCCTCTCGACCAGTCCAACTCCAGTCAGGGTTTAAAACTAAAAAAGAGCGGTTCAAAGTGAGTCCATTAAAAACCTAAATCATTATCATTCAGGTCTTTAAGACATCTTCAGTCAAATTCCTCAGAAGGTTCAATGTTGCCTGAAAACAAACCTTGTTGCAGAGTTGTTGAAATTTAGACCAGTAAGAATATCATTAAAAAGAAAAACTTAGAAAATATATGCAGGGGATAAACTAATACACATTTAACATATGTTTCCAAAAACTGTGAATGACAGTATTCCTATCCAGACTGACAAAGTCTGGATTTTGATTTAAGTATTTTTAATGTCTGGATAAATATGAAAAAGAAAAAAATAATGGAGAAATCTGTCAACTTCAGCACATATCACATATCCATCCCTTCTCCCTTCTTTTTTCCCCCTCTTTTCTTTCTTTAATTGCTCCTCTTTTACTTATCCCCTTCATCATTTGTCTCCTACATCCATTCCTTTAGTTGATTTTTCTTTCTTTTCTAAAACAAGTATGAATCTCAAAATCCAGGAGAAAAAATGTTGCACAAAAAAAACAGAGCTTGTACTACCAGTTTAAGTCATCACATATATCTCATGTAATGAAAAGAAAATATTCAGAATTTGATGCAGCTTTGTTTATTATAGATCACTTTCCCAGAATTCCTCTGTGCTTCCGGAAGAGGAGGACGAGAAATCTTGCAGTGAATCAGACGCATGTCGTCCCAAACTGGCTGTGGACCAGCAGGAGGTGCGTTTCTGTGTCTGCATGTTTTATAAAGAATATGAGAGGAACATGAGTTTGCACTTTTACTTTTGTGTGGTTTTAAATATTGAATCATGCAGCACTGTAAGCTCACTGCTGTGCCTTCCAGTGCGGAGTGACTCCAGACAGCGAGAACCTGACTCTCTCCTCATCGGGAGCCATCGATCAGTCGCCCTGCACCGGCACCCCTCTCTCCTCCACCATCACCTCCCCTGAAGGTACCCAAATACACAGACTCAACTCCAGCCTCAGCCTTGTCTACACCTGAACCAACTAGCAGAAACTCTCAAATTATTACCTAATAAAACAAATGTTTTATTACCTGATAGCCAATAAGGTCATTCCTTCAGTGTATGCATCATCATTTGTAGAATAGGTCGCATCTGCATCTAAAAAACACTTCTAACATCAACATGTAAAAAGCTCAGCCCTTTCAGCTTGACTAAACATCAATGTAATTGAATCAATTATCAATTAAGATAATAATTTACTAAAACACTGCATTGCTTAACAAGAGAATTTCAACCATGTTAAGCTAAAATTATGCCACTAGAGGAGTTCTGGGTAGAACATATTTGCAGACAAAATTCTTTTTCTTCTTCTTAAATGCAAAAAGTATTTGTTTTTTTTGTCTGGTTTTGGCTTAATTACTGCTCTAACTGTGTTGTTTCTTTCAGCAAAAGGCTCCTATCAAACAGTGCATTAAGCTCAGTTCATTACCTAAATTACTTAGTTTTCCATCTGGCAGATTTCATTGTGTTATTACCTGGCAGCATTCACTCCTCCTGGATGTAGCGGCAGTAGAGAATCGCTTGTGTTGTTGACTTTACAGCAATCCCTCATACAGAGCATGCAAGTAGGAACAGAGATGAAAAGTCCTCTGAAACAGGAAGAAACCTCAAGTAGAACCTGGCTCATCAGAATTGACTGGGGGTTTGAGAAGACAGAGCAGAAAGACAAAACGAAACTGATGTAAATGTACTTTTAATGAAAAGAGAAAAGCTTTAACAAGAAAGGAAGAAGATTTGGTTTTTACCAGCATTATCTCAGTCGATACTCTCCATCAAGAAGGTGCAACATCCAAACAGAACGCCAGACCTGGTAGAAAAAACACACAATTATCAGTTGAAATGACATAAAATAATGCAAATTGGAAAGTAGTGGAAAAAAATGGTGAAGAACAGTTTTATTAGAGATTTCTCAGGATAATATTAGAATGAGAGGCAGAGCCAGGGAAGACAGAATTTATGAAAAATTAAAGATTTGATGTCCTGGAATGATCCTGCCCTTAACTTATTTAAAATACTGCGGCGGGACCTTAAGACACCTACCTGTGAAGAAATGCCCACAAACCCCAATGATCTGAAGTAACATTGCAAACAGAAGTGAGTCAAAATTCCTTCACACCAATGAGAGAGGCTGTTAAAGTCAGATGGGAAATGAGAGATCTTTGCTGAAGGTGATTTTACAAGCTGCTGAATCATGTGGTGTACCGATGTTCCCCCATGACTGCATTTAAATTTCAGCTGGTTTTGTGGCACAGGTTAAAAATACCACAGCAGTAATGACATGTGACATTGGAGGAACAGGGTCATGAACAACAAAGTTTGAATGTTTCAATCTTTTGACCTGTGCTGTACAAACAGATCGAAAAATCTCCCTCCAAAGGGTGGCTGAACTCAGCCTGATGGTGCATTCACACCATCCCTGTCTAGTCTGCTTTAATCCAACTCAAGTTCGTTTACCTAGAAAGTTTGGGTTTGTTTGGGGAGTTGTGAACGTGCAATCAAACTCTACGAACTCTAGTCCGTCTACAACCTACCGTACATCTCGGTTCGGTTGAGGTGAACTCTTGTGTGGATCTTAAGCGACTGCATATGTGAATGTAGACTGGAGACTGATCCAAAAGCAGGAAGCAAACCATTGCACAGTGCATTCTGGGTAAATCCAGTCAAATCAAATGCAAGAGTCTGACTCTAGTGGGAGAAACTGCTTGTGGTCTTCTACCAAAGATAAAAGAAAAATTCTTCCACAGCAAAAATTTGACGCCATTTCATTTCTGTTTACATTTTGTGAAGAACGAAGGTGCACTCAGTATCTTCTTTGGGTTGTTTTCTTCAGTGGTTCTTGGTGCAGCGCCACCACAGGCGAGGAGGTAAACAACTTTTTCAGTTAGCCTGGATCGTCTGTCACCACACAGTGTGAAAGTGAGCTGCATCAACTGAAAATGTAACAAGCATTGCAGTTTTGGCTCCCAGTTGGATAGAACCTACCGGACAATCGGGTGTGAAAACATTATTAGAGAGAGAGTGAGTGTCTTCGTGATCCGGGGAGCTCAAACTGGAGCCCCTGCTTCTCTGGATCTAAAGGAGTCTGTTAAGGTGGTCCAGGAATCTGATCTGGATGCCCCCCGGATGCCTCCCTTTGGAGGTTTTCCAGGCACACCCCTCTAGGTCTAGGACAAAAGCAATTTTTTTTGTGTGTGTTTGCTGTTCAGAGGAAGAATAGGTCCTTATTTTTGTTGAGGTTAAATTCAATATACATTGGATATGAAGTAGAAAATCACCCAAATCTTGAGCTGGTCCATCACTTGTATCTCCTTCTGTCCATCAGACCCGGTGAGCAGCAGCCTGGCCCAATCAGTAATGTCCATGGCCTCGTCCCACTCGCAGCACTCTCACATCAGTGCTGACACCATGTCCTCCATGTCAGGGTCCTACCTGGCCGGGGCCGAAGCAGAGCCTGTGGGGGCCGACGAGGTGGGCGAGGATGACGGCGAGGAGGACCGAGACGCTCCCATGGAGAGCCGAGCTGCACCGCACCAGGATGGGGTGAGTGTGAAAAGAGGACAGAAATGGCTGCATGATTATCCTGCTTATTTGAAAGAGTCTTGAGATTTTCCCTTTTCCTCTATTCAGGAGTTTTCTAGGGAGTCAAAGGGACACAATTACTCTATGGCTGTAGAGGAGCAGGATTCAGAGGTCATTGTAACACAAATACAGGCAGAGTCACTTGAGCTCATTTTCAATTTCATGCTTTACAGAATTTTGCTTTCTCGGTTTCTTTCAGGGAAATGATGTAACAGAAGAGGATTGCTCCTCTCCATCCAATGGGAAAGGTAACTATGAGGCTAATCCCTCCCTTTTTACCCAAAAGTGGGTCACTTCCCTCTGCATTTGTTACTCTTCAGTCATGAAGACGGCATATGTTCCTTCTCATTAAATATTTGTGTATCTCTAAAAAAATAAAAATAATAAGAACGATATACATTCAATGGCATCGTATGTCCTGCAGATGGTGCTATTTATGTTTTAATGCATCTGGTTTTGTCTGAGTAAGTCTGAATCATCTGAGCTGGGGTGAATATTTAGGTACTATAATCACAATGAGCTCTTTCTTTCTTTCCTGTTAAAAACAACAATCAATTTAATTCCTGATTATATTTAGATCAAATTGATTCCAACTGGGTTAATGAGGGACAAAAGGGCTGCTTTACGTTTTCTTAATGATAACTCATAGTTATCATTAAGTCTGCTTTCTTGCTTTTTTTCTTTGTTCTGCATCTTCATGATTATGGAGGGACAAAAGTGCCGTCACTTTTGTTTAAAAATTAAAATAAACACTCAGATAAACTAGAATGTTTTCACACCTGTTTGATTGGGGACCAAAATTGAAACATTTGTTACATTTTCAGCTGGTGCGGTTTGGTTTCACAATGCACTGAGTCAAATGATCCAAACCCTTTGAAAAATGTGTTCCTCCCCTCACCTGTGGTGGCGCTTCACCAAGAACCATTGAAAGAAACAACTTGAAACCTCTGAAGAAGACACTAAGGACAACTTCCTTCTTCACAAAATGTAAACAAAAATGGAATGAGATTAGATTTTAGCCGTTGTCTGATTTCTTTTTTGACTTTGGTAAAAGACCAAGAGCAATTTTTCCACTAGCGCTAAACACAGAGGTTTTATTGGTGGTATTTACCCAGAATGCACTGAACTAGAGTCTTTTTCCTGCTTTTGGAGCTTTTCTGGTCTACTTGCTGTTCACATATGCATTCGAACCACGTAAGATTTCACTTTAACCACACTGTGATCTGGGTTTTTAGGCACATCAGAGTTGGATTGCACATTCACACTTCCCCAAACAAACCGGACTTCCAGGCACCTGGCTGGTGTGAATGCTTCCTCTTTTCTTTCTTTTTCTTTTTTTTTTACAGATTGTTTTCTTTTAATTATTGCATTTACAAAAAGTATTTATATTAATTTTATTATTGGATGAATAGAAGCAGATGTTCTATTCATCCAACTGTCACACCAAAGTCAGTGTGCGGGTCCAACACTGCTCCAGTCAAGTTGATTGATCTGAAGTGAGCTTGTACATCTAAAGTTGAACCAGTAATAATTTGAATTATTTTATGGTGAATTGTTGCAGAGGAAGTATGTAATGAATTAAATAAATTCTGAAATAACATGAATTTCACATTCATCATTTGTTTTGCAAATTACTGACACATTTATAATTTTGAATAACAGAATCATTTCAGAATTTCTTCAAAATTATATGTGTAAGATGTGAAGATTCACTGATCCTTTGGATTCTTCTTCTTCTGGCTCTCTGTGCTATATTGAATCTTTTGTGTTTAACAAAGGTGCAATTTGTTTGCATAAGTTGTGTCAATTTGTTTCAGTGTTTAATCAAAAAACTTCTTCATGTTTGTGTGTGTTCGTGAGTGAGGACAGCGAGCGGTTGAAGGTTAATCAATCTGTGGATGTTGTTGGTTTAATGCAAACATAACAAGGTTAGCTGTCAAACTGACAGCATAAAACATGTTTCTGTAAATCAGTTTTTCTGTGAATGGTGTCTTTGTGGGCATCTGTTAGGACCTAAAGATCTTCTAGGTTGAGTGCAACTGTTGCAGCCTGGAACAGAACGTGTGGGTTTGAAATCACGTGTGTGTGCATCTATGTGAGCTTTTGCAGATAAATCCTGAATGGTTCCCATTGGTTTAAGAAAATGGACAGAAACACTGTAACCTTCGTCAATTTATGGAGGACTTGTGGAAATCCAGTAAGCATTAGTTTATAGAGGGACAATAAACTGAGGATGTGTGTTTAAAGGCAGTGAATTCATGCTGAGTTTCATATTCATAGGTGGGTTCATGGTCACCATTCAGAATGAGAACAAATTGAGGGTTTTTTTTACACTTTTTATATCACAAATATCTACTGACTTTTAGTCAAAAGCAGACTTGGGTTCTGCAGCTGTTTTTGGAAAAAAAAAGACTAATCTGTCATTTTTTTAGACCAGAAGCCTTTACATGTTCTTGCTCTAAAGTCCTACAACAAGTCCTTATGACTTCTCTGAGAAAATCTGGCTAGTTTGTTTCATTAAAATATTAAGTGTTTAGTAGCGAGAGATAAGAAAAAACAAATAAAATCTTCTGCTTCTCTTATACCCCTAATGAACCACAGGAATGACTCAGCATGTTGTGGAAAATACATTCTAAATAGCTGCTTACATCTATTTATTATTATTTAAAATAGCTGATTTTGGGTCCTCACTTAGTTCCACCATCCACTCTGAAGAGTTCAGTCCTAAAATAAAAACATAGGTTTCCAGTTTTCCCAATAATCAAGTTGTAAATTGATTAACTCTGGTCCACAGACTATCTCTCACACATTTCTTGTTTTGTTCAAATTATTTTAAACCCCTTCAGAGTAAAACCTCTGAAAAAACGGAATCACTTTTCCTGGAAGCACTGTTGGTTTTATCTTTCCAGGGGTAAAAAATGACACATTATTTTATTGCACCTATGTAAGATTTCAAGCCCAGGCTTGTATGTTTAAACTATTTGACCAGAGAGAAATAAAGTAGAAGGAAATTGTGCTTAAAACTTTCAGTCTAATTTGAGTGTTTAGTCAGAAAACAGTCAGCTGCTGCAGCATGATATCTGTTCTGTCAGTATTTCATATTGCATCATATTCATACATTTTCTTGTTCTAATTAAATCTGAAACCCATTGGATACATTATGAGATCCATTTTAGAGTGTAAATGCTTTGTTTTCCCTGTTGTAGAGGAAAGTTGCTGATATATGATGTAGTGTGTGAAGCAGAAGGTCTAAATTGAGTCCAGACTCTGCGATCATTTAGCAGAAAACCTTCTAACGATGGCTTTTAGAGACGTAGTTTGTCCAGTTTCTGTATTCACCAGATATTTTTCTGATTGTTGTTTAATCATTCTCCACTCCAGCATGGCCTCCTTCCTCATCCTCCTCCTCCCTGCTCGTCTCACCCCTCTTCCCTCCCACCTCCACCCCCTCACGCTGTGCCTGGCTGCTCTTGTTTGACCTTTGCCCTCGCTTGCAGGTGGGCGGAGCAGGTGTCCAGAGTTGGCCAATAACAATCAGGGCGTCGCCCACTGTGACACGCCCTCTTTGGGGTTGGATAATGAGCAGGCTCCCGACAGCCGATTCGCCGGTGAGTGGCAACCTGTCGAACATGGACCAATGAGAGCTTGAGGATAGAGGAAAGAAAAAGTGAGAAGTGCATGACTCGGCAGCCGCAGTCAAAAGTGTGAACTTTAAATAAAAAAGGAAGTTACTAAGTGGGTTTTTATAGCAAAGCATAAAGATTTGGTGCCTTTCTTCTTCTCTTCATCCCTATCCGTTGGTATTGTGGTACTCCAGTGCTTCATTTTGCCAGGACTGATTAGCTGTGCACTGTTTCCTTCCTCTTCCTTTGAGCCGAAGCCCTGTGTGTTTGTGAGCGAGAGCATCTGTCGGGTGTCCGATGAGTGATTTCCGCATGCAATCATAAAAACAAACAAACAAACAAACAAAAAAAAGTATGTATTTTGTGTGTGTGTGTGTGTGTGTGAGAGAAACTGGTATTTCTCAATGATTCAAGTTCATGTTCGGTGTCTGCCAGCTCCAAGCCGCTTTGCAAAAACATCTGCACATCCCGTTGTCATCCATCATTCTGACCCCTCCATTCTTTCCCCCAACCCTCCCTGTTGGTTCACTGTGAGAAGAGCTGAGGGTTCTTGGTTGGAGTCTGACAAGTGCTTATGCCTTACAGCAAATGATCAGAAATTACAATAACAAATAAAAAAATGCACACAAATGTTGGTTTTCTGAAAATGTCGTTTAGTGTGTGGATGAAACACTCAGTTTTGGCTCCTTTTGCATAAATTAGTGCATCAGTGCAGCGTGCCAGGAAGGCATTCAGTAAAAAAGACACTACTTTCAAAAGGTTTGGTCAGTTCAGACTCTTCTGACGTTGCATAAGTGGCCGTTACTAAGTAATGTGACAGTTGTTGCCCAGTTCCTAGATAATCAGGGGGGTTACGACTATCAAAGCTCCGACTCAGCCTTTTAAATCTCCAGTAAACTTTTAAAAAGGTTTCAATCTACTTTCAACTAAAAGCTCTACTTTTTGCTGTAGCTTCCACCTTTTCACAGAGCAGCTTTTCCTTCCACTGAACCTTCCTTCATTATAGTTGATGTATGTTAGGTAATGCAGCACTCTATGTAAAGCCTGCTTGATTAAAAATAAGTCTGCTTAACCTTTCAACTTATGAGTCTTCTCTGTGATGGTCTAGGCCAATATAATGTAAAATTATAGCATTCCTGTGGGCTCTGTTTCAGCTGCTATATGGATTAAATACGTTTTTTTCCCTTAAACATAATGTTTGATTTGCGCTGTACGAGTTCAAACTTCCCCAAAACCTTCAGCTTTGCATCTTTCTTGATTTTTAACCCTTCCGCTCTCAAGCTCCCAGATTCCCCTCATCCCCACGATGATGTTTTATGCTGAACGTTGTTACGTTTCCTACTCGTGTGTCGTAAAAGTTCTGTTATTTCTCTGTTTCTCTCCTTCTCGATCCTACCATCATTGTTCTCATCCTCGTCTGTTTTTTCCTGAACATTGTTTCCTTTCCTCCCTTCCCCCCATCTCTCTGTCTTTTCTTCGCCATCTTTATTTCCTCTTTGCCTCTCTTTCGGATGGACAGATGAGGAGTCATGCCCAGTGCACATTGAGGACTAGGTATGGAGTCATGGTTAGATGAAAGATTAAACATCGGGGAAAAAATTTTATGTTTCCTATTTGTACATAGAAACAAAACTGTAATAGGACTAATAATCACGACCCTGGAACTTTTCCACATTTTAACCTGATTTTGGCTCTTCAAAATAGTTTGCAGGTCTCCATCATCCAATTCAACTGCAAAAGGTGGTTTTATAAAGTAATGAAAGCATTTTTAGGTATTTTTTATCTATTTAAATCAAAACAGACTTACTTTTCTATCTGGGTAAAGAAATTAAAGGATTTGCCATGGTTGTTTCCAACTGATTAAAGTGATTTTAACGAACAATTGCAGTGTGGGTCTAAATGTTGATAAAACATGTATCTTTAATGTGCCCCATAATGTGTAGCATGTGTTTAATTGGCCGGAAAATTTAAAATTCAGTTTTCTGCTGCATCCTGATGCAAACACCTGCTTTATGCAGAGAAAGTTGAAGTAATGCGACCATTTAAGCAGCTCTTGAATTGATTTTGTAGCCTTTTTGAACATGACTGAAACAATTAATCAAATTAGTCTTGATAAATCAAGTATTGAAATTATTGCCATCTAATTTAGTAATTGATTAATCATAGACTGAAGAATACAAGCTAAAAAATGCAAAAACTTCTATGAAGCAGGTTTCACTGTTCAATTATTGATCAGGAATTCCAACAAATAATCAACAGCTTAGTCCCCCACTGTATAGATGTTAAGTCGGATGTTGAAAGTATTTTTAGCTGCAGACGCATCCCTTGGATTAAGTGATAAAGCAAACATTAAATGAATGCTATGTTGATGCATGTTAGGTAATTAAATGCTTATTTTAATATTTTAAAAATAACATATAAAAGATGTTCATTTTTAATATATCTAATTCTGTAAAAAAAAAAAGGGTTCAAGTAGCTAAATATAAAATCTGCCAAATATTTCAGTTTTTTTTTTATCTGATTAATTAATTAATCACTAGAATAAATGAAATAACCATTAGATGCATCCCTACACATGGTTGTATATTTGCGTCTTCTACTGCAAGACTCATAATGGTGCTGGAGGGAACGATCTGGTGAGTGTTCAGGTTTAAATTATTGAAGTTTAAATTATGCAATAGACTCAAACTCTTTTCTCCTGTGAGAAATCTATCAACTTTAAAATCAAAATAGGTTTTTCTTTAACAATCTTCAGTCTGTTCTGTCTGCATTGATTATTTAGTGTAGAAATGTAAATAAAATTCAACACAGTTTGACAAGGTGACGGAGTAATCGTTCTGTTTCTCTCTTTTTCAGACTTCATGTATCTCGGGGGCTTCAGGCCTGCTCTGGATCCGCTCTCACAACACATCTCCACCAGCAACATTAACCTGGCGGAGCAGGGGGCGGAGAACAGGGACGGCCAGAGTCCCAAACATCCCCGCCGCGGACCGCTCATCGTGTAACCAGTCTAAACCCATTCAGCCCCCACCCTGCCCATAGGACTGTGGGTCCCGACCATCCGTCTCAAGATTTCTGTCGCCGCTGGAAACCGGCTGGAGTAAAACGAGGAAGGAAAAGGAATCACATTTTACATTGTTGGTGCACTTTTATCACACGTTTTTCTTGTTTTGTCATCAGTGACTATTTCTGGGAATGATTATCCTTCTGCTATTTTATTATTTATTACCTGTAGGGTTATATGAGAGCTCTGTATTGTGTTAGTGTCTTTAGAGAAATACATGCTGCTCCTCTTTCTCTACCTTCTTCCTTCCTTCTTACTGATCTACCAGCCAAACAGTCAGGGGCTACTGTGATCGGCAATCTGATTTATTACTAACTTCTTCCTCTGTGTTAGAAACTGTGCTATGAGTGAGTGGTGGGACACTTTGACTCTAAACATCCGCTCTCACTGGACTACCTTACCGAAGTCAAACGACGCTGACCCATCGCTTCGGATCAGGGAGCTTCATTCTCAACCTTCGCATGCAGCTTTTCACGTTTTTCCTTCCATTCCCGCCACGCTTTAGAAACTCCTGAATGTAAATTTAGAAGAAGAAGAAGAAGAAGAAGAAAATTTCAAGAAACGGTGGCCAAAATAACTTGGAAAAATGGACATATAAGGTAGAATGTAGAACAGCGACGGTGGATTTCATTGAATGGGGAATATTCACACCTTAAACCTTCACTTAAACTGGAAATAAACTTTGGACACAACCTTCCATTACCATCCTCTCCTTTATTTTAGCATGTCAGTATTAATGTGGTGCAACAGCAAGTACGACCAAGCAATAAAAAAAAACCTGCACCTCCATCTGTTCACCTCCTGCACTAGTTCTTAGAGCAGGCTGTGTTTGCACTGGCCTATTATACTTCAAACCTTTCAGTATGTTCCAATTGTCTTCTCCTACTTTGATGTTGCCATTATGAAGGGAATCATGGTGAGGAAAACCTCCTGCAGGGCATTTGAAAATGACGTAGCAAGGATTTTCCTCCACCTTCGTCCTCCCGCGAAACCTCTCTGATCTTCCCGATCTGCCCGCCTCCTCTCGTTTGTGAGCCTTTAGTTGTTTTTGGTTTTGTAAAACTTTTGATGTATATCTCACCTGTTGTCAAATCGTTTGTGTTTTAATTTGTTGCAGAACACTGTGCTGTTTCTTAGAATGTGGATGAAAATATGTGAAAATTTCGTAAAGAGGTTTACATAATCGTGCAAACATAACGGATAACTCAAGAGGAACAATATCTACAATTAATGCACTATTAGCTGACTCCGAGACGACACTTTCCGGTGCATGAGGTGATGATAGAAGTAAGCATGTTAGTCTAGGTCAGCCTGCACCCTCCTGTAGACTTGATAATGGACCACTGCACAAATCTGAAGCGGTACCATGTCTTTCTGTAGTGTTACATTTCGATTGTTGGCGCCCTGTTTCTATTGGCCTGCTCAGGTCAAGACTTCTGCACTACTATAACCCAGCTGCAAACAGTCATGTGATCACAGTCTGAATGTGCAGACAGAGCTGCTTTCTGGCACCAGTCTCAGTATGATATCACAGGAAATTCACAAAACCCCACTTTTCTAGAGTGAAAATGAGAAATTGACTTAAACAGACAATAAAGATTTTGCAACTAAACGACCCGAGTGATTTTCTGTTTCCTTTTTTTTCTACTGAAACGTCTGTCATACTGACCTTGCATATGGAAATGCATATCAATAAATACAAATTAAGAAGTTAGTTTATTAAACGAAAACTACATGTGTCATTATACATATAGATTTTTATTGTTGATTTCTGTTGAAGTAGATGACTAAATTTGTTTCTAGGAAATCAGAATAAATCAAGTTTATTTGTATAGGACATTTCAGCTACAAGGCAGCTCAAAGTGTTTAAATTATAAAAACACAAAAATCAACAATTGAAACCTTTGTCTAACCCTAATATGCATAAATGTAATATTATGGCACACAGTAACTGGTGATTTAACTAGGCTCTCTGAGTAGTGGTGTATACTACATAAAATGATCAACGTTGCTTGTTCATAGACTTTGTATTGAAGCGTATTTATTGGAAAATTGAGTGGAAGAAAAAGCTTTTGCAAAAAATGTCCATAAACAAGATAATACTGGAGCTGTACTGGAGTTGCTGTGCAGATAATCCACTGGTTTTTCTGCCAGTTTTTCCTTTTCCCACTAATGTCCTTGAAAATATATATATATATTTTAGCATTGAGCTCTCATTCTGTAGACTTTGGCATTAAACTTTCTGTATCATAAATCTTATTAGTGACTTTTCTCCACCTGCTGTCGCCATAATTAGACCTTTTTTTTAATTGAAACTCATTGTCTCATTTACAAGAGAGACGTGTAACAAACCTCAACAGCATTAAATAGTAATAAGACAATCTACTCAACACTTAAAATCAATGCCGTATTAGCATCTGATAAATACAAGTGCCTTCAACATGCTGAGTACTTATTCTGCATAGTATGCACACACTCTTATCAATAAGCTAATATTTCTGTCTTAAAAATCACTTTTTACTTGTATTATATAAAATCCACATTTTCTTAAAGATTAAACTTTGGTTTTTAATAAGTTGTAAAACATTATGTTCATAAACGCTATTATGCATGAATGCATAAAATTGTCTGTGCAATAAATCTGTATAGTATATAACTTTTTCATTCAATTTATTGACATGTTTATATGTCATTAAATTCATTGAGTTTATTCATTGGCGCAATGCTTTACTTGCATTTTCTTTTTGTGGTTATTAATCAGTTCATGTTGATTATTAAGGAGAGATGTGGTGTTTAAAGTTAATCGGGTTCTTAATGGCGAGAGGCCGACAGGAGACAATGACGAAATAAGCGGGTTTAATTGGGGAAAATGTTCATAACCTTGTTGCCTGGGTGATCAAGTTCTGTTCAAATCAAATTTCTCCTTCTGTTTTGCAGTTGGCTGCTGTCCAAGCTTTGCGTCATCTGTCCCGTAACTGCACTCACATTCTGCGTACAGAGTACAAATTTGCCATATTCCTCTTCTCAGTGACAGGAAGCAGTAAAATCCCATTATCTCTGCCTCTGAGCACACAACTTGCCTTTCTACCGAGTTTGGATTTTTGTCACTTTCCACCCAAAACAATCATAGCCATCATTGGCTGTCAGGAGGATCCAAGTTAAACCTGATACATATCAAATAGTCTACTTCTCCTCCCTCTGTAAGCTAATTATGTGCCATATATGTCTACATGCGAAGTTTTTTTCCATTTCAGGCAGGAGAGGAATCGTTTTCTGCGAGCAGCCTCCAGCTGAGAATAAAAGACCCTCAGCTCAAACAGCAGAGACGTGCAAAAAGCTGCAGAGATGACCGGCGCTGCCTTCCTCCTGCTGCTCATCCTGACTGGTAAGTTTCTTAATCCTAATTACTGAAACCAGAATACAATGTGATCAAAGGTTTCAAATGAAGTAATTTAACCAGAAACCTAAAATCTCTGCATGATTTCATCAAAAACAAATAATAAAAACAACCCTAAAAAAATAGTAGTTGTAGATGAAATTATAGTTTTCTAATAAAATTTTAAATTGGATTTTCAATCATCTAATTTAAGTGAAAATTGTTTTTGTTTTTCTGAATAAATAGTCCTTACTGTCTAGTTAGTGTAAAATTTCTAGATTTTTTTTAGAATGTATTTCAAATTGTGTAACAACTAAAAGATGCCTCTTTTTTAATAAAATGTTAATAAACAATAAACTAAACTAAATGTACTTTTGTTAATTTCTTGAGAGAGGATACATGCATTATATTGATTTGTAGCTAAAATCTATAAACTCAAATTGTATTTTTTTCAAAGTGTAAACACTATAATTTCAATTATATGTTTTTAAAAATTGCAGAAATCCTTGACTCTTTCAAAAAATGTAAAAAAACAAATGAAAACATATAGAGTACGAAAAAGAATGAATCATGTTTATAATTAAAACTTAAAATTTAGTTTAAAGAAAATTTCATCTTCCAAACATATACACATCATTGCGTATATTGATAATGTGCTCTTTCTAGTATTTCTATAGAATATACATTTAAAACCTCCTCCCAAAAAACCAAAGCACAGATAATATAAGACAAAGCACAGAACAATGCAATATAGGGAATAAATTGTTTGTTGAAACAGACAACAAATACAATATTTTCACAAATGTAACATTTGTCTTATTTTAAGAGTTTAACATGTAAAAACTAGATTTTACAGAACAATCTCGTTTTTCTTGAGATCTAGATTAACAGTAAATTTTGAAAGTAAAAACTACTTTGATAAACATACAACTTTTAAGCTATTAAACAATAAGACTGCAGTGTGATGCTGACCTTTAGCTTGTGCCTAAGATTTCCAAATGAAATCCTGCAGGATATCTGTTGTTCTGTAGATGGCGGGTCCTGCAAAGTGTGCAGCTATCAGGACGTTCTGGATTACCTGAACCTGACAGCGGACAACAGCGTGTTTAAACTGACCCGGCCCGTTCGGGACCACACAAACATCACTGTGGTGAAGCTGGACATCATCGTCTATGCCATCCTGGCGGTGGTACGGGCTGCACTGCAGCTGAGAGGATGTGTGATTTATCAGTTACCTGAAAGGTGTTTCACATGTCTTTGTCTTTATTCTCAGGTTGAAAAAACACAAACCTTTGTTCCTTTCATCTGGGCGTCAATGGTCAGTCAAAACTGAGATCTGGAAAAGTCTAAAGTGTATAGCTTGTATCGATATTCACCTTCTTGAATTCTGATTGTTTAATTGATTTCTGCTGAATTTACTGCAGCAGTGGAACAACGAGTTCATCTCATGGGACCCGGCTCAGTTTTGTGGAATCACTCAGATTTCGGTTCCTAAAGATCTGCTCTGGAAACCAGATCTCTTCATCTACGAGATGTAAGCCGATATCACACGCAGACATTTACCTGCATTTACACCAAACTGAACCTCTGTTGGTTCAGTTTATTTCAGATTTCATGTAAATGCTCCCAAATCACACCATAAAAAGAAACATACTGTACATGTGTGTTTTGCATCAGGATAGAAAAGGACGACTCGCCTCGGAATCTGAACATATTGGTGAATTTTGATGGCACCGTCATTGCTGGTGACGACATTCGTGTTGTCAGCATCTGCAAGATGGACGTCCACAGGTTTCCCTTTGACACTCAAGAATGCAGCATATCGATTGGTTCTGCAGTCTACTGCGGTGCGTTTCTGTCAATGTTATGACTGCCATATGGCTTTTATGAATTGCCTTTCATTTACTGCCTCGTGTCTCTTCCAGCAGAGAAGGAAATGCAAATTCTTCCCTCTTCGAACTCGACTCGGGTTACTCAGTTTTCACAGCAGATTATGAAGACGCAGGGAGAGTGGGAGTTCCTGCGTCTGTCTGTCAACAACTCTCTTCTTACCTACGAGAATAGAAGCTGGGACATGCTCATATATACAGTATGTAACGCTCACTTAACACCAGGTCTGTCACAATAACTAATTATGCTGGACGATAAATTATCCCAGAAATTATTTTGATAATCAATACCATTGTTTTTTAAACTCATAACATAATAATGGTTTGATAATGCAAGTTCATCTGATCAAAGACTAATAAACATTAATTTTGTACAAAATACTCTACACTGGAAGACATTTTAAATGTCCAAAATAAAGCACAACAATCCAAAACAATAAATAAAAACCACACATAACTAAAATCATAAATAACTGACTTATGAAGTTTCTGTGCATAAAATTCCCCTTCAAAAATAATTAATCATAAGAGTAAAATTTATCTACCTCATCTTAATTGAATAATTGCTATTGTGACAGGCTTATTTAAAAACTGGAAAAACAATAAAGTGAAGAAAGGCGATTATTATAAAGCTGTTTCTGGAAGTACATCTGTGCTTGATAAAAAT
The DNA here is from genome assembly GCA_010277015.1 of Poeciliopsis turrubarensis. Taxonomy (NCBI): domain Eukaryota; kingdom Metazoa; phylum Chordata; class Actinopteri; order Cyprinodontiformes; family Poeciliidae; genus Poeciliopsis; species Poeciliopsis turrubarensis. The sequence goes on along the minus strand of VMRN01000009.1, from coordinate 3,860,585 downwards.
GTCTGGACAATTTTAGATGCTCAAAAATCCAGTAACAAATTTTTCTACAACAATAGTTTTGATAAAATACTCTAAAATTAATAAAACAATCTCAGTTAAATATTCATGTGTTTCCTCAGGTCACCATAAAGAGAAGGCCCCTCCTCCATGTCATCAATTTCCTGTTGCCCATCCTGTTCTTCCTCTCCCTGGATCTCGCTTCCTTCTTTATCTCGGACCATCGAGGGGAGAAACTGGGCTTCAAAGTCACGGTTCTGCTGGCCATCTCTGTCCTCCTGGTCATCCTCAATGACATCCTGCCTGCCATGTCCAACAGGACTCCACTGATAGGTACAAACTGTGTACTAAACACAAATCTATGTTAAACTTCTCAAACAATACTAATACGGTTTCCTGCTCCACTTAGCAACCTACTGCATTGTGATTTTTGCTCTGATGCTGCTGAGTCTTCTGGAGACGATCCTCGTCACGTATCTGATTGAAAAAGATGAATTCAGCCCACAGGAAAACCAGGAGAGCAAGCAAAAAAATACCAAAACTAAGAATTGTGATAAAGGTGAGAAGCATCATGTCAGTGTCACATTAATGCATTGCTGCTCAACAATTTTGTCAAAGTTTACTCTTTCACATCCCCTCTTTTAGATGCTAAATTCAAGTTCTTAAAATGTCCGTAAAGTGATGGTTTTAGTTGTTTCTATGAAGTCCAGGGCAAGGTGCTTACTCTTTTTTGTGCTTGTGCGTGCCTTTTTATTGCACTTAATGTCTGCAGGCTAATTACTAACAAAAATATTTTGCTTCTAGAAGATGAGGAGCATACCATCTGTAAAAGCATCTGCAGAGATGCAGGAAAGGAAAGGCAGCATGAGATTCTTCCGGTACTTGAAGAGGTAGGACATCATATATATATATATATATATATATATGTAGAAACTCATGTTTTGCATTAAATTTGACCCTGCAAATTGTTTGTTTGCATGTTCCAGAAACAAATTTCTACCCAGATGTAGTAAAACATAGAAAACTGAAACACTTTTGGGTCTTTTCAGAGTATTTTAAATTATAATAGGACAAACAGCGGCCTGGTAATTATCATACAAATCTGGAATATAGACAAATTAACATCCATAGCCAGTTTTTACATTTAATTTAAAAATGAATTGAGTGCTAAGGCAAGTTTGTTATGGTGTGACTTTACTTATGTGTTAGTATTTCACTCTTCATACTATTTTTTTTACTCTAATGTCACTTTAGTAGTACTAATTACAACCAGAAGTTTTGAGATTAATCTCAAAATGTCTGAGTTTGTTTTGGCAAAAATTTACTTCTGTTTTTTTCTATTTGCAACAGCCCTAGTATGCTGTGGTACAGTCTGCTTCAAAGAATCTGACCCAGGTTATTTATGCATTCTCACAGCCCAGCACAGTGATAGCCAGCTACTCTTGTCCATGAGTGAAATCTCAGCAGTCTTGCAAATTTGTGTCAAATAGTGTCCAATGCAACAAGAACAACACCAGCATCTGATTATCTCCAGGTGAACAGCACTCTTCTGTCAGGAGAATCTCACGTGCTGCTGTTGATCCTGGATGAGCTGAAGAAGCTGCAGAAAGCTGTTTACGTCCATCTTGGCTACAGAGAAGAAAAAGTAAAGTTGGTGTCTTGGGCAAAAAGAATCAACAGATCTTTCTTCATTTGCTACACCGTCACAGTTTTCCTCTTTCTCTACTTTATCTTCAGAGAATGGAAGTCGTAGAAACATAAGCCAATGTGTTCAAGTATAATTGAATTCTCTGCTGTAGATTGGACTGGTTAATATTAACATGTGAAAGTTGTCCAGTTTTCCTCCATTTTTGGCAGCTGTTTTGTACATGCAATCTGCTTTGTTTCGGCCAGAAGTCACAAAGCAGACTTCATTAAATACATGCACAGAGGCACCTTTAATTCAGCAGATGTCAGCAAATCTGCTGAATTAAAGCAGATCTGCTTTCATTCATCAAAGAAAAAGAAAAAATGTTTTCCCAGAGAAAGCTCCAGCTCCTTGAAGATCGCAGGACTCTTGATAAAGGAGGACAATTTAACTTTTCAATGTGAGTTTTTAAAATTCAGTTGCACATTGTAAAAGACAAAGTAAATAATTTACTCACAGTTTAAAGGTTACATATGTACCTGATCATAAAGACATCCCAGTAATGTTAATACAGGCATAGCATGGACATATGTAAGCGTATTAAAATGGGGTCTATTGTCAGAAAAAAATCTAATCTGTGCTTTCTTGACTGAGTCAGTATGTTATCTGCAATAAATACATGAAAGTAGTCTGAGTGATTGGTGTGAACATTTTCTTTTTATTTATTTCTCTTTGCGTTCACACTATTAATTACCTTTTAAATGTAAACATTCACTCTAGTATTCTGACTTTGATGTTGATGTGCCCCAAACACAAAGAAAAACATGAATGCACATGAAAATAGAGGAAAAAACAAATGAGGAATTATGACCTGTTTGTTAATAAATTTGTGGATTAAATCACAGGCTTTGCATATTCCTCTATACAACATGATCTTATTCTAATTTCTAGTTGAATTTTAGCAAACAATTGATTGCTTATAATTTATAATAGGACATAAGTTGTCCTGTTAATGATGGCACATTTTTCAGAAAGATAATGTTTTTGAATTACAAATTTTTTGTTTTATGACCTGGATGTAAATGGATTATTATCTTTTAATGTAAGCCACACTTATTCAAATTAAGTGAAGTTAACTCTTGAAATACATCACTCTGACTGTAATGTATCTATATACATATTTTGAATTTAATCAGTTTCAAATGTTCTATTTTTTTGACAAATCTCCTTTTGGCATCTTTAAAGTTCTCTGCATGATAACAGATGACAGGAGAAGACCATCCGATGTTAATCCCAGGCTTTTAGCAAACTTTTTCTTGAAGATAGATCTCCTGTTGAGAAAATTGGGTTTCAGTGCTCAGCTGCCCACAGTGAGACCGGCAGGAGACAACAATAAAACAAGTGGCTTTAATTGGGGACAGAGCTCATAATGTTGCTCTCACATTGTCTCGGTTCCATTCTAATCAAATTGTACATGTTGCATCATCTTCTCCTCTAACTGTGTGCTCAAGTCACAAGTTCAGAGCTAAATTGGTCCTATTATTCTTCTTGTTGACAGCAAGCTGTAAAGTCACATTATCTCTGGCTTTAAGCTGATGAACGTCTTCCACCTGCCTTTTATATTCAGTTTGGCTTTTTTAAAATCATCTGTTGCAGAAATCTCAGCTGTCAGAAGTATCAAAGCCAGATAAATAGCAGGCAATGAATGTCCCCTCCCTCTGTAAGCTAATTATCTGTCACACGTGTCTACAATGGAGGGATAGCTCATTTAAACGTGTTTGGTTGGACTTCCCTGATGAGAATAAAAGACTGTCTCAGCAACACTGGACTGCAAAAAGCTCCTGAGATGATGCACATTTCCTTTTTTCTGCTTGTTATCATCGTAGGTAAGTTTTTTACAATATGCATTTCTGTTTTAGGGATTCATTTAATTTGATAACATTTGTTTTTGCCAACATTTCAAATACTTGATGCCTACAAGCATTCTACGTAGAGATATACACTAACTTAAATGCACATTCAAAATATACATATTGTACAAATTATTTCATTGAAGTACTTTAAATTTATTACTGAAGTAATTTTGAAGTACAAATATATCTACCTCTGAAACTATAAAAGTTTTGTTTTATAAATAATCAGATTTTAACCTGATGATTCACCTTAGCAGAAGGACATAGACTTCAAAACAAATCAGTTTGTTAGCTGACAGAAATGTTGCCAAGGGTATTGGTTAAAATAAAAGATAAAACCAGCAGTTTATCACTTACAGGTGCATCTTTTGTGCACATATTTTCCGTTAGATATATTTTGAATGAATGAATGATAAAAGTTCAAAGTGATAGTGTTCTTAATGGCTCCATTTTTATGGCTCTATAAATGTTATTGTTGTGATGTCAACTTATAAGCTTGTTACTTCTAAATACTCTCAGAAGCATTTTGGATGAGAAGTGACACTTAATCAAGAAACAAGAGAAATCCAGTGGCTTTTATCTTTAGCATGAACTGGATGACAGAGAATCTAAATTAATGCAGTTCATTTCAAAGTAATTATCTGTGTAAAAAGCAAAAAAATATAATTGAAAATTTCTATTCAGCAAGAAGTTTGAGCAGTTAATTAAGCTATGCTTATAGAATTGAATAAACCAATTCCAAAAGTGCTGTATTTCCATTAAATCCTTCAGTAACTCTTGTTATGGATTGTTTTTCTGTAGGTGGGGTGTCCTGTAAAGTTTGCAGTTATCAGGATGTTCTGGATCACTTAAACCTGACAGGGGATACCAGTGTGTTTAAACTGACCCGACCCGTTCTGGACCACACACACACCACAGTGGTGAAGACGGACCTGATCCTCTACGCCATTCTGTCGGTGGTACTGTATGCTTTCTGATGTGACGCTCATCAGTACGGATGTCCTGATTCTGATATTTTAATGGAAGCAATAGTAATAGTAATAATAATAATAATAATAATAAAGCAATATGTAAAACTTTGTATGAGTTTTTACACTGAAAATGGGTTGATTTTCAAATCTGTCTTTGCATTGGGGAGCTGAAAAGTAGCTGATAAAATCTCTATGAAAACAATGACAAGTCAGCTACTGACTTTGAAATAGAGCTCTGTAGAACCCAAACCAATACTTAGGATCAGATTGGGACATCCCTGCTCATCAGATAATTAATATTTGTCAATTTTCTGAAAAGGTTTATGTCCCTGTTCTTAGGTTGAGAAAACCCAAACTTTTGTACCTTTTGTCTGGGTGTCAGTGGTGAGTCAATTATATTCAGTTTGACAATTTTTCACCTAATTTTTATTCATGTCTCAACAAAGATTACCATTATAAGTGTTGTCTTCCTTTTTTGGGCAGATTGTTTTTGTTACTTTTTGCTATTTGCTTTTATGTAGCAATGGAAAGACGAACGCATTTCTTGGGATCCAGCTCAGTTTTGTGGGATCACTGAGATTTCAGTTCCTAAAGGCATTCTTTGGAAACCGGACCTCTTCATCTATGAGATGTAAGCCTTCTGCAAACAGATATTGACTTTAAAATCTGCACAAATTTAGAAAATTACATATACAATGGCTGAATATTTCAATAGCATTATTGTTAAAAACTAACAGACCTTACAGACTTTTAGGAAATTTCTTCATCTGAGGCACTGAAAATATACATCCTAAGCATCAAAATGAAGGTTAGGTGGAATATTCTGAGCAGGTTGGGTGTTACATGAGATATCTACAAAACTGAAATGAAAAGAATATGGTAAATAATAAAAAAAAAACACTACATGTAAAATTTTCTTTCACTTTTAGAAATAAAAGATAAAAAAAATAATTTATCAGACTCACTATGCAGGTTTGAATTGATTTATTTTTTTAAATTTATATTAAATAGTTTACTGGACTCTCCTTCAAGGTATATTTGTTCCTACTGTGTTGAAATTCAACCTGACAAATTTAATCTGGAGTTGAAAAGCAAAAACATACAATGAATAAATCTAATTAAATAAAGTGTAACTAAGAGACTTTATAGAAAGTTTGTGAGTAAATTGCACATTTAGTTTTGTGGCTTTATAAAAAGCAAAATTTTAATATTTGCTGTCACTGCATTTGCAGAGGTAAACAACTTTATTGTGTATTAATTTTTATTCAAATTCACTCAACCGTTTGGATATCACTTTCAATATAATTCTTGGCAAACAGTTCTATGACAGTGAAAAGTTTAACATCTGTTAATGAGTTCATTATGAGCATGAAATGTGTCATCTGAATGCTCAGCACATGCATGTACGTGTGAAAAATCATGTGTGTAAAGATGGGTGTCTTACACCTTGAACATTAAAATCAAGCCCCATAACAGACTAAAAATTACCCTGCAAAGCACAAATGTCAGAAACAGACCCCACATGTGGCTGAAAAGCTAACATGTAAAATAAAGTTTCAAATTGTGTTAATTGAAAGTGATTTTTAGTGTCAATTTTTTGGGGGGACTAGCCTGATTTTATTCATAGATTTAGGACCTCTAGAAAGGGTCGTCCCCACAATCCACTCAGATACTTTCAGTCCTCCTGTGAGACGTTAACAAGGATGTGTGTATGCGTGTCCGTGTGTGTGTGTTCCTGAGTAATGTTTCAGGATAGAGAAGGATGACTCTCCTCAAAATCCATACGTCCTCGTGACTCATGACGGGACTGTCTTTTATGACGAGGACATGCGGGTGATTAGCACCTGCAAGATGGACGTCCACAAGTTTCCATTTGACACGCAGGAGTGCAGCCTGTCCATTGGTTCTGCGATACACTGTGGTGGGTATCTGTGAGTCGCCCCCATGGTTGTACAATAAACACGTTTAAAACAATGATACTAATGAGCAATTGGTACCATTGTATGCAAATAAATTTGATTGCTTGATTGATTAATGAATGCTGAAAAAGAGTAATCAACTGTTTGGAACTATAGTTATGCATCTTCCAAAGATATTGCTTGCAGAAATAAGTTACTTATCAATATAAGTCTTAGTTTGAGTAGTCAGGAGTTTATTTTATTTTGAGTATATCAAATAAATACCATGCAAAGAGAACCAAACAGATAAATTTGGAAAAAAAAAATCAAAAGATTTGTTTGGTTACAAACATTCCAATCTATTTCATCTGTTTACAAAACAGATTGGGATGAAATGATGATGGATGGGCAGTAAATGGAGGTACAATGTGGTGAAGCATTTGATTGACCAAAATCCATTAAATTTTAAAGCTCTAAATGGAAACATAATAAACTTTTTGAGAACTTGAAATAGCTACTAGTAGTGCCATTTTTCTCGATGAAAGGCTTTATAGTTCTTGTAATAAATGTAATTTTTCTAAAGATAAAGTTATTGAAGTTTTTAGCAGTAAGTTATTGTCCAAAACTGGTTACCTAGCAACCGCTGCTAAGGCCATTACTTCTGAAATTGATAGATATCTGATAGGGAACAATTGTGAGAAGTTTCATGCTTATATCATCATCCGAGCGATTATTACACCTATCACTCAGACTACTCAGCAGCTTGGATCCTCATTTAATTTTCATTTATCTTCCAATAGTGAAAGAAATTCGAATTTTTCCTTTCTCAAATTCCTCTCGGGCCACGCAGTTTTCCAGAGAGGTAATGAAGACACAGGGAGAGTGGGAATTCCTGAATATGTCCGTCGAAAGCTCCAACATCAGCTTGTATGACAGGCGTTGGGAACTGCTAGTTTACAAGGTAAACAACTCTAAAAACAAAATATAAGTCAACAAAGGGGTGCAATGATAAAATCAACTAACTTGATATCCATGTCTAGTGAGTCAGCTTTAGATTTTGAACCAATAAAAGGACCAAGTGTAGCCCTGACTCATTAAAAACAGTGAAATATTTCTTTGGTTTAGTGCTAAAGAATCTCCTCAGTAGATATCCAATTTATCATGATTAGTGACACTTTGCTAGTGGTCTGAAGAAACAGTGCTTACAAATTGTCCATATTTTGCATAACATTAGGCCCACATAGTTGGCAGATTTAAAAGAAGTTGAATTTTTTTGTTACTCTGTAAGTTGACAGGAAATCATCATTATACCTGGTTTATACTTTCTGTGTTTTTTAAGCCCACTGAGTCTATTTGTAAACTATATGTAAATTTTTTCATCAGAAATATGGAGGCAATTTTGATCCAGAACTAGTTCCTCTCATACCCCAAAAGAAGAGTCTCAAACATATACACTCTATGTCATCTTAACAGTTCATAGTATCTTCTTTACTTCAGTTATGTTTTTGTTTTGCTCTATACATCTAGTACTTATGAGTACAATTCAGAAAATAAATTGGGGAAACATCAGCATTATAAATACCAAATGACAGTTTTCTTCAGCAAAAATGCAGAAGTAAATTTCAGAGGTAATGATTATTTGTACCAAAAAACAAATATTTTGAATGTCTTGCTAACCTCCTTTGTTTAAAAAACTCCTCAAGAAGTTCAGGAAAATAAATACTTTTTTTTGTTTTTAAATGTTGTCAGGTCACCATAAAGAGGAGACATTTACTCCACGTCATAAACTTCCTGTTGCCCATCCTGTTTTTCCTCATCCTGGACCTCGCATCCTTCTTCATCGCTGACCATCGAGGGGAGAAGCTGGGCTTCAAAGTCACTGTGCTGCTGGCCATCTCTGTCCTCCTGCTCATCCTTAATGACATCCTGCCCTCCATGTCCAACAAGACTCCACTGATAGGTAAAAAGTTGGGAATGATGGATTTCCATTTGACTTGAGATACTCAAACAAATGTCACTAATCGCCTGTTTCTGTCTCTAAGCGACCTACTGCATTGTGATCTTTGCTCTGATGCTGCTCAGTCTGCTGGAGACAATCCTTGTAACGTATCTGATAGATAAGGACTCTGAAGATGAACTCGGCTTGTGTGACAGTGGGGAGTTAAAAAACAAACAAATGAAAAAAGATTGCAACACAGGTGAGACCCACCTTATGTTATTGTTTGTGTATTTCCACCCATATAAAATGTGTAGTTTTTTTAGTTCATTATGTATCTACGATAAATAAATACCATGCCAAGCTTTTATGTTTGAATAATAAGATATATCCATGCTTCTTTTTCTAACAAATGCTTTGTTCTTTTAGAAATTAAAAAACAAAATTGCTGCAGCTGCAGCTACACAGTCTGTGAAAGTGAGAAGCAGCATGAGCTCCTTACTGTGAATGATGAGGTAAGCATTATGCGCATGTTCTATACAAATTATTAGGCTTTTTTACACTTGTTACACTTGGTTTGCAAAACGTTAGTTTGGAATAAACACACTTCTAATTTAGAAATAATTTATGGGGTTTTTGTTCTGATTATGTTTTGGTACTATCTGATGTCTTTCTTCAAAGTTGAGTCTGAGTTAATCTACAATTCAGCACAAACATCTGGTGCCCACTGTCAAACACGGTGATAGAGGGTTAATGACAACCAACAAATATTTTTAAATTGATGTAGCAAATACAAGTCTTGCAAATTAAAGTAAACAAAATAAAATCTATCCAGCCTCTTTTCAAATGTTTGTTTTTCTTAGTTTCAAAAACTAAAAATAGAAATAAAATGTTGGATTTTTAAAAATTATAATACATTTCCTAAAGCAGACATTTATCAAAAATTAAAAGTCGTCTTTATTCAAACGATCAGGTAACATTTGCAGTTCAAAACAAGTTTTATTCAGCTAGACTGTGAACAAGAATGGCTCTGGATTGTGAAGGCTGCAGACCACTCGGTCCAAATCAAACTCCAGAACTCAACCGAATTAGTCTCACATTATTTTATTAGTTTAATCTTTGTTCAACATAGACTGTGTGAAATCTGTGGTCATTTAAATAATGTAAGATTTAAATAATCTCAGAATAGGATAAAGTTATGATCAGAGCAAAGTTTATTATGTTGCGATATATGAAGCCACTTCACTTCTCACTATTCACATCCCTCTGCATATTAACATATATACGGACAACACCAGGATGTACCACTCTGATTCCTCAAAATAAGAAGCAAGGCAGAGATGAGTAGTAAAATGCTGATTGAGAAAGTAAAATCCAGTGAACTGACTGCATCTATGTGCAGGTGAACTACAGCGGCCACTCGAGGGATACAAACGCTTTGCAGTTGATCGTGGATGAGCTGAAGAAGCTGCAGAACATGATGCACCAACATTTTGGCCCCAGAGAGGAGAGAGTGAAGTCTGTATTTTGGGCAAAGAGAATCAACCGACTTTTCTTCATTTTTTATGTTTTAACAGTTTTACTCTTCCTGTCCTTCATCTTTATGGAGTGGTACTCTTAAAAAAAGGGAAAATCATTCATTATATTACTCTATTGTGCAATGCCAGTCAGCATGTAGTGTTCTAGTGAAAGCTGACGTTTTGACTAAGGGTAATGACTGGAGTGGAAATGTCACTGTAAATGTTATCTGTGCTTTTAGAAGCATTCTGTTTTGTATTATACACCAAGTTTATGCAGATTTGAAATTGAAACAAAGTTTGAGAATCCAGTTAAACACTTTACAATTGGGATATCCCAATCCATGTGGGTCTCAATAAACTCAAACAGAAAATTAATACATTAACACGTGGAGACAATACAGCATAATAATTAAATTTCCCTCATTCTTAATATCTAGACCCACAGCTTTTTAAACATGTAACATTTCCTTCCATTTGTATGCCGATGCCTGCCTGGTGTATTTTATGTAGCAACATAGTGGGTGATTTGTCTAATTTGTCCTTGAATATCTGGCTGACTTTAGAATTTAGATGAGGCCTAAAATATCCAATATCCATAGGCTTTGTAAATAAAAAGTGTGTTTAGAATAAATGTTTTGTTCAGAGCAGCAGCATCAGAAATTGTCACATGGACTGAGATAATAAAGTGTAAGAGATTATGTATTATGTATGAAAAAGGGAAAGTTACAGTAATAAAACATGTTTTTGTTTCAGTCTGACCCTCTTGTCTTATATCAACCTCCTTTCACCTTGCAGCTCATTTTACATAATAAATTAATCATATTTATTGTCTTCATTCTACTATTCTGTGCACCGTAATCATATTACACAGGATGATGGACATTCATTTTACTCATTAGAGCAAGGATCTGATCTACTTGTGCTGCACTCCTGTTTCATAGATTCAGGAGGTTTGGACAACAGGTTTGTTGTGTTTCCTACAAAAGTGAAAATATGTGAAGGGTGTTGAGCTTCAAATGCACAACTAACCTAACATTTATGGATATTGAACTTTTATTTTATCAAATTAAGTCAAAATGGTTCCGTTTCATTTTGTATTTTATAAATATTACATGAATATAAACTATGAAACATGTTTAAATGAGTAAATATATTTGAATATCTTATTCACTTTTCAAATTTGGAAAGGAAAGAGTTCATACTTTTCAAGATAAGAACATTTGAAAGAGTCTGTGAATTTTTTTGCAGCGACCCTTTGTCATATTGATCGACTTGCATTAAGAGACTTCTGAATCAACCAATTCACAAATCAGCCATTACGTAACATTTACTTACAGCAAAAGCTTGGAGAAAGCAACTCAATTACAATCTCGTTCTACAAAATCTTAAATGTTTTGCTTTGGGAATTTTTCACCAAAAAAACAATCCAGACTGAACATCTAATATGCCATCATTTCCATTTCCTTTGTAACTTGATCTATAAGTAAATTTATACGTTCATGCAGGACATGTGGGTGTGGCCTCTAACTGAGAATGGATATCAGATTCATGAGGATATGAAAAACCAGCAAAAAAACAAAAACAACACACACACACACAAAATATACCAGAGCTCCAGCTCTGGTATATTGAAAATGGGCGGTTCAATGGACTTGAACCGCCCATTTCCAGTCCTACACCATGCGATCATCAACTCCAAAGAGACGCTGAAAGGACAAATATACATGAGGAAGTCAAGATGCTGGTTGGTTTCCTTTTTCTGCTCCTTATCTCTGGTAAGTCTCAGCAATATTCAGCTAAATGAGTTTTAAATTATTGTTAGAAAGTGGAAAAATGTGGATTTAAAACCTTTTCAGGAAATGCTTTTTTTTTTTTTTTTTTTTTTTTTACAATTGTTAGCAAATGTCTGCTTGGTAGTGCTGCTGAAATAATTATGAGTTAATTTGCTGATAGCTTTTTTGTTTGTATATATTTAATCATTTATTATACTACAAAATAATCCATTGCTTCAAATAGGTTTTCTCACAAACATCTTTGACAGATAAAGACATAACTTTTCCTGGGATACACATTGACATTACTAAATGATTAGTGAATTGCTTTCATAAAACTCTACAATGGTGTCAACAACGGTCTCATAATGGCCACTTAATGCCCACAATCAATTCTAGTAATTACTACATGTATCTGTGAACCAGTGTTTTTGATCTCCTCATCATAAATTCAGTAGCAATGAATACAAACCACACAGGCGCTAATGCACATTACAGTCAAAATGAAATCAATCTCATTAAAGATTGACAAAATGTGATGGCTGTTTTTGAAAAATGTTTCCCTGCGTTCATCGTCTGCAGATGAGATTAATTCTGAGCAGAACTGCAGTTATCAAGATGTTTTGAACTATTTAAACCTGTCACGTGACAACGAGCTGTTCTCCATGACCCGCCCCGTCAAAAATTACAAAACTCCCACACTTGTGTCACTGGAAGTTCTGCTCTATGCCATCCTAGATGTGGTAAGTGAACAATTATTTTTAATATCTGATAGGTATTACAGATTTTTTTTTTCAAAAGTGTTTAGACATCTACATGTGAAAAATATAGAAATATGCAAAATAAAGAAAAGCTGTGAAAAAAAAAACAAAGGCAGACACAAGGCAGCAGGGAATGGAGCCAAAAGCTATGATTTTTATGTCCAGAGAAGAGTAATGATGAGCTCATTAGCTCATGAGATAATGAGTTGTAGGCTACAGTAAGGATACCTAGTAGACCGGCACCTTCCACAGGGATTCTTCATTCCCTAGATTGTAAACCCAGTGTGATTATTACACCCTGGTGATAAAATGGCTTAAAATAACTACTCTACTTTTGATTTTTTTTAAATAAATATACAATTTGCTTTTCTCCACAAACCAGTTAATGCTTCATTTTTGATAACTGATGGCCTCTCCTTCATTTAGCTCAGGCACAGCATAAAAATGAGCCACAGGGGCAGCAAATCATGGTGTAAATTTTAAAAAAAGGTGACTTCTTGAAACAACATTATGTCTCGAGATTTCCAGACATTTTATGACAAAAGAACTCTAAATAAAAACATGTTCTTAACTGAGAAACTTTATGCTCACAAACAACTCCTCACCATTCCTTCCAGTAAAGCTTAGTTTTTAAGTGTTTTGAAATCCTGAGGCAAAAACTGCCTCCAGTTCAGTTTCTTTCTTCCAAAGCTGTACTGACTTTTGCTGAACTCAACTGAACTATTTAGGGATTTAAATACTCAAAATTGTTTAGAAACTGTTTATTTATCTAGTTATTCTAAAAGCAGGAATGTTATTTTTAAAATTGTACCTAAATCTTGACAGATGAGGCTGCTTTTAAAGGTTTCTCCAACATTTTCTAGAAAACTGCAGTTATCCACAAGTACATAACAACTTTCCTCAGAAGGAATCTTGTGGATGAGCCATACATTAGTATTAACTATGATAATGCAGAAGAAGACGATTTACAGTTCATTAGAGAAACAGAGGAAACGCTTCCTGTTTGTGACTGAGTTAATGCCCAGTAATGTTATATTAATCTACACATCACACTGTGTGTTAATGGACTTTACATTATCTTGTGATTTTTATGTTTTTTCTCTGCAGGTTGAAAAAGACCAGAAATTTATTCCTTATGTGTGGACTGTCATGGTGAGTTCTTCTGGACAAATCAACCATGTGTTAGAATGGAAACGCTCACATTTACTGAGAAATTTGTCTTTAACACTGTGCTCTTTTTCTTTATTTTTCTTTTCAGAGGTGGAACAACGAATACATTTCTTGGGATCCCGATCAGTTTTGTGGAATTGATAATGTTTCTATACCTACTGAACTTTTATGGAAACCAGATCTTACGATTGAAGAAATGTAAGTGTTCATATGTGAATTAGTGTAATGCTGCATGTGGCGTAGAGACACTTTGCCATGTCTAATCTTTAGGCTGATTTAAAAAACAACAACTTTTAATTAAATATTACATGCCTTTCTGAATCTCAAATGTGCAACTAAATGCTAAATATTTATCTCTTAAGATTTCAACATAAGGTAGTTTCTGCAACTTGAGAGCAACTATAAACATTTGGTGGAAGATTGTGAACTTCTGATTTTTAAGGAAGAGGTACAGTGCAGGCTTGTAATCTTGCAGGACAGAATAATAGGCTAAGCTAACGAGCTAACCCATTTATTCACAGGAAACTGATAAAAAGATAAATGGGGTGAATACACTGATTGGCTGGTAAAGCTCACAGTCATTGTTGGTCTGTCTCACCTACAGAGTAGGAAACAGATGATTATTTCGTTTGCTCCACTGTAAAAAGTGTTTTACTTTACAAGCTATCTTGGACCAGGAACGCAGGACAAATAATTTGCAGAAAAAGTTTGATCTCAGGATGATGGAAACTCATGTTCTGATGATGGTGTTGCTCACAAAATTCTGGAAAAGATAATGATAGTGCAGGAGAAAAAGGCTGTTCCAGAGACAATGAGGGCTGCTGTACTGGAGGTGTCAAGGGTGCACCCTGTGGAGAAAATAAGACAGAGAGGATGACTGCTATAGTGCAATGATGTATTCAGACATGGTGACAGCGCAGGATATTTTATTAGGGAAAATGGAAAGGAGAATCTTCGAAAGCTTTACTGGAAAGAACCCTGCAAAAATCCTCCATAAAGGTTTCTGTTTTGATTTTTTAATGTCTGCAAAATCACATATTAAATAAGGGAACTTATTGCTTATTATAAGGCTTAGAACCTGTGACTATTTATTGTCCATTGCTTTGTCATATGTGAATCCCAAAATGTTCAAACCTCTATAATCATTTAATTTGTTTGTGTCTTTTTAATTTATGCAGGACAGAGAAAGACAAAGCCCCTCCCAGTCCTTTCCTCACCATCAACAACAAAGGAGACGTTGAAGTTCAGAATGACCAGGTGTTAGTGAGCACCTGCAGGATGCATATATACAAGTTTCCTTTTGACATTCAGAGTTGCAACCTCACCTTCAAGTCCATCATTCACACGGGTGAGAACACGTTTCCAACATATCTATGAACGTTTTCCACATGTGAAATGTTAAGCTGTAAGGACAGTCTTGACAGAAAACAACATGTTGACTGGCACCAACATTACCTGACTGCAGTAATCGACTGCTTCTTTGTATGTTTATGCTCCCCTCTTTTCTAATTTCCTCATGTTAAATGTGTAATCAAGAGGGTAAATGAAATTAACGAGCAAGCTGATGTGGAGAACAGATATATAGCCAAGGAAGCTTAACAGGAAATTCTGATTAGAAATATTCAGGTTGCTGAAACTAATCATCAAGTCGTTTTACTTTTGTTTGCTTTGCTATAAAATGCATAGTGATGTAAATAAGTGGAATAAAAGCAAGTATATTTCCCAAAAGCAAGCGCGAGAGAGACATTTAAAGGTTTTTGTGGGGAAAATCCAGGACAGCTTTTACAGCATTTCCCCTCTTTTTCAGTCAGAGAGCTTCGCCTGCAGCCGAGTGACAACTCTTCAGAGGCCACAGAGTGGTCTCGGGAAGTGATGCGGACTCAGTATGAGTGGCTGTTCATCAACATGATCGTCACTGCAAACAACGCTACCATTTCAACTGATCAAGATGTCGTCATTTATACTGTAGGCGTCATTAGTGTTACATGTACACATCCGATTACTGCCTGGAAAAGTGAAATTTCCTTTCCTTATTCTGCTTTAGCAATGAATGACCTTTATCATGTTCTGTATTTAAACTATGCAAAAAATTACATTTTCACTGAAGTCTCATGTGTTTATGTTTTCCTCACTTTTAAAGCTACATGACCCTTAGAAAGGGATTTAACTCATCTTAAATCTCAGCAAATTTCTATAATAAATGCTTTAAAAAACAGCTTTCAAGAAGCAAAACTTTGGTAAAACTTTGTCTCAAAAGGTCAATTTTCTGCTTTTGCTGAATATTAATCTAAATCTTGTTTCCCAGATCACGATGAAGAGGAGGTCTCTGCTGTACATTGTCAACTTCCTGCTGCCGGTTCTCTTTTTCTTGTGTTTGGACTTGGCCTCCTTCATGATCTCAGATTACGGTGGAGAGAAGCTCAGCTTTAAAGTCACCGTGCTGCTGGCCATTACGGTGTTGCAGCTCATTCTCAATGAAATTCTGCCTTCCTCCTCTAACAGAGTCCCACTCATAGGTAGGATAAATCTGCTCCTTTTGTGCGGGAAACGTGACCTGACTTAATTAATTTTGTCCTGTCTGATTCCTTTTCAGCCGGTTACTGCATCGGGATTTTTGCTCTGATGATGCTCAGCCTGCTGGAGACGATTTTCGTGATGTATCTGAGGCAGAAAAGCTCCCAAAATACAGAGAGAGACGGATGCATAGTCCAGGAATCTGTCAAGTCCAACAAAGGCAACTTTCACAGCGGCTACACAAATACGAGATTAAATTTGTCCAGATACAGGGAAACTGGGATATTGTTTTTGAAGTTATTAGTTATTTGTCTGCATCTTAACATTTAAAGCTTCTTCACTGACTGTATTAAACTCCATTTGTCAACCTCTAAGTTTAAAATGTGATGCAGAGTGAAATAGATGAAAAATCTCCTCTACATTACATAGTTTCTGGCCATTAATGGTCTAAATATTAATATATCATCTCTTCTATAAGCAATTATTAACATAATAAACATCTTTATGGGTTTATCAATAACACAAATAAAATTCCACTAATAAATACTTCCACATGTTTTATAAGAATATTTGCAATTTTTAAAACATTACTATTATTTTAAAACAACAAAAAATACCTTATTTAAGGGTTAATAGAACATACTGAACACAAGAAAATCATTAAAAATAATCAACATTAAAATCACAGATTCAAAGCTTTGCAAGTCTTGCTGGTGAAACAATTAAGATTTTACAATTTTTTTTTGTTATTTCAGTTAATTTCTCAATTTTAGAGAAGCAAAAACAAGCAACCTTATTTGGAAACTTTGTGTGAATTAATTTATTCTTTATAAAAGAATAACATCTTTTAGAATAAAGTCTTTTTCGAGTGAAAATAAAACAAACAGGTCAGAGTGAAAGTAATGAAAATGTCCAGCATTGCGATAAAAACTGCTGCTTTTGAAAAATGGTGCGTCTGCTGCCCTCCTCAGGAAATCTGCTGTAATAGCACTCAGGAAGATAAAATACCATAAAGTTTAATTTATTGCAGTCTGTTTTAATTACTATAAATGACACCAACTGTTTTCTAAAGACACTTTAAAAACAGCTCCAAATTATGTTATATGATGAAAAATAATAGTACAACAATTTTGTTTATGCTCAGTTAGTATATATATGTATTTTTTTACTTTTTTATTGCAAAAAAAACAAACAAAAACAACAACAAAATCTTACCAAATAATTTTGGTCTAGTTTCTGAGTACACTTGAAATAAGACAAACTAACTTACAAGTAAGAAAGATATAAGAGCTTGTTTAAAGTCAATAATTTCTATTGATAAAAAAAATACTAGGTCCACTGGAAGAGCATTTTACATAAAATAAGACATTTTTTTCTTGTTCAAGTTAAATAATTTGCTGGTGGAACTAGTATTTTTTTAAATCAATAATAAGGAATTATGACTGAAAACAAGCTCCTATCTTGCTGAAAAGTTCCTTGAAAGTTGATTTAGGATATTTGCACAAGAAACTAGACCAAAAATACTTGGTGAAATTTAATGCTTTTGCTGTCCCATTTAGGATTAATTTTCAGGATTAATTTAGAAACTCTTTTTCAGAATCACAAGACTGGACTTCAGGTCAATTTATCTACGTGTCTTCTAGTGAAACCGGTGAGATCCTGCCTGGTGCCAAAGAGGTCAGTAGTCAGTCGTTATCGGTGCACCAAAACCAAAAGTGCAAAAGAGATCCGTCGTTCTGTAAACTGATTTATTAAATCACTTTTTCAGGACAGAAGCAGTAAGCTGCTGGGGGAGTGCTACACCCTGGAGAGGGTTTCAGATGAGCTGAGGGCGATGGAGAAGACGTTAACTCAGCTCTTCAGGTCCAACAAAGACAAGGAGATGAGTGGCTACTGGAACAGAGTGGCTACAAGAGTTGACAAAGCTTTCTTTTTTTTGTACGTCCTAGTGACCAGCATTTTCCTGGTTCTCATTTTCTTAGAGTGGCAAGGTGATTCCATTGTCACTGCATAAAACAATTCAGGGCTTCATTTACCGTATGTAGCCATGATCCAAGACAGCATTTATCTGAAAAACTGCATCCTGATTTTGTTGTACTTATTATAACCCAATTAATGTGGCATATATATATAAAGCTATTCATCAGAAGTTGTTCAGCTGAAAAAACATTTAATTCAGTCGCAGAAAAGAAAGAGGAAACAGTCTTAATAATTATCAAACGTTCACTTCTCCCTTTTAAGTCATTAATTCATTTTGAAGTTATAGTTTCCTGAAACTATAACAAGCTAGCACAGTAAAATAACATGTTGTGGAATAAAGCTGTTAAATAAATGAGTACTTCAGGTAAAAATGAATTCACTTTAGAGTTATGCAAAAATCAAATACTTTCGGCTGCACAATAGATCCCGTGAGGATCCATCGTAACTTTATTAGATTATTACTGTAGCATGATTTATGGGATTTTTTCAGTAACCTAAAGCAATTCAGTCACACAAGTATTATGTGCTTCTGAAATATTTATCTAAAAGTTGAATTGTTATACATATATTTGATTGTCCTGCTACCTGCTTAAACCGGACGGATAACATCGACACTAAAAATGTGACTAAGTTCAAAAACTTTGGATTTTCAGAAAATAAAATTATTGGTACAAAATAATTTGATCTGATTAAATTTGGCGAAGTTTTGGTGATAAATGAACACCAGTCTTCTTTGGTATTGGATCATAGTTTCGGGTGAAAATAGAGCCAGAATGTTGGTTGCTTAGCAACGTGGAATGGAAATCTCACCCTGCGGGTTTTTCCTGAATTAGATGTGCATCCTCAGGTAGAAAAGTGTATATAAAACTTGCATAGTTCTCCATTATTGTCAAAATAAATGATGTTATGCACCAATGGATCGGTCCTGGTGGTTCTGGTGATCATTTGGCCTGTAAAGATGAAACAGAGCAACTGCACGAGACGTGAACGCCCCACAATGTTTTATGCAGCGACTTTGGTTCCAAAGATTTTTTGGCCAATAGTAAAGGAGCTAGACATAGAAGGCAGGTTTTCTAATTAACACAAAGATGCACACGGAGAAGCAGAAAAGGGAAAACAGAAAAAGGAGAAGTAGAAAAAGGGAAAGAAGTAGAAAAAGGCAAAGCAGAAAAAGGAGAGGAGGCAATGACAAAAGGAGGGCTTGTTTAAGGAAAAGACAAAACAAAATATCTACATTTGCTTTAATTACTTATATCAGTTTTGGTCCTCCATAGAGAAATAGAACAATGGCTGAATTATTAATATATTTCATGTAACAGTTGATATAATTTTTAATGACATTGCATGCTTATTTATGTGTTTTTGGATGTTATCAGAATATAGAGAAACATTTGTCATGGAAACACAACTTTTGAGACCAGAGCAATGGATATTATATTACTACAGCCAGAAAATTAGTCACAATTTTCATATCTTCCAATGTCCTTTACAACATAATCTCTGGTTAATACTGGATGTGTTTTTGACATCAGTCAAAAATCTTTACCATTTTCTATATATATATACATATATATATATATATATATATATATATATATATATAGAGCGAATGCAGGTCTTGTGTTGAAAGACAGAAAAAGGATTTTGTTTTTCAATATTAAGATGGGTTCAAGCACAGATCCAACTCAACACGAATGTGGTCTCATTAAATGAAATTTATAGTTTGACAGTGAAAGTACAGAGGTGAATCTGACATAAAATCTGTGGGATCACCTGATGAGAGCCGTGAACAAGAAATGTCTTCACTTTACAAGTTCACAAAATATTGACGAATCAAAATGTGGATGGAAACAAAAAGAAGATTGAATGCTGAATCTGAAACCTGAACAACAGTACTATATTAAGATCGGGAGCACACTAACAGATGTTTCCTTTTCAGTGTAATTCTACATATTACATCTATATTACAGTTGTATCTGAATTCATCAGTGTTTTCTCACTTTTCTGTATGATAAAAAAAAAAACCCTGGTATAATGTGTGAAATTGCTTCCTGTCTGCATTTAAGATGTAACTACAGTTCATGTGTACAATAAACATCCTGAGGACACAAATGCACACACACATACACGCAGTTGCAAGGACCACAAGTCCGGTGATACACAGCTGATATATTCTTTATTTGGTCTTATCCGTAATTACAAAAAATCTTCTTCCTTTGAAAACAAAGTGATGATAAATAGTCATCACCTTGTATATTAAGTAGTAAAATACTTACTCATATACTTAGAAAGTCCAGAGGATACTTACTTAAACTTATTTAGCAACCCAGATCAGGACTATCTAATTTATATACTTTTAGATCAACATTATTAAATGTTTTTTCTTTGGTTTCTTATTTTGTTTGCATTTCCTTTTAATTCATGTGAAACACTTTGAATTGCCTTGTTGCTGAAAATGTGCTATATAAATAAAATGACCAAACCTTACCTAAAAATAATGTTTTAAATCATATAACAAACACACCACACAAGTCATAAATGTAATCAGTTTTATGCAGTGAGCAGTTTCACATAAGTTACTCCTTGGAAGCACAACATCTTTACTGCTGTAAAATTCAAGTGATCCTTATTTTATTATCTAATAAACATGCTTATGCTGAGTGTTATAATGCATGCAAACACATTTGGGTGTCATGTATGACCTTAACATACATGTAATATACACCAACTATTGCAAGTCAAATTACAATAGTAATAATTTGACTTGCACTGTTAAACTTTTAAACATTTAGCCATGAATTACAATCACAAATTTTAAGGTATATCTTCTAGAACCTATATTATATGGAAAGCATAAGAAATGTTGATGTTTAAGGTCTTGACTGTTAATCTAAACACGCTTTTATTTGTCTACTATTCCACAGTAACTCCATCTGTGCATTTTCAGTAGTTGTCCTGCTAGAGGGAAAACCTCCATCCAAGGTCAAAAGGTCCAAGTTTTTGGAGAACCTGCTCTGTATTTCTCACTACTTCTCTTCGTTTCACCGTCTCTGCTGAATAAAAAACCTTCCCAGTCCAACTGCAGAATTCTGCCACTACCAATCTTCATTTGTATTTATGCTGAGGTTTCATTAAACACAGGTTAACTATTTACAGATGAGGTGACCCACAAAAGCAACAGCTGCAGAGGGGTATCAGATCAAAAGAAAATAAATACTATTGCATGCCGCACTTTACAGTTTTTTTCCACCAGATTTTGAAAAATAAAAAATGTTTACTGTTGTAATGTGGAAAAAGATAAACATTTAAGACGCATGAATGTTTTTGCATCTTCACTTCTTTTTTTCTGGTGGTTGACAAAACACTGAGAACGCTGCTACTGCGCCCTCTACTGCTCATGCAAGACCATTGCAGGTTGTTTGCAGTTCATACTGAAAATCACATATGAATTATATATATTTGGAAATGCGAACAACCACGCCAAAAGAAAAAGATTTTAAAAAAACAAAACATAAGAAATAAAATCAGATTTGGATCACTTCAGGATGCAGTGTGAGCATGGACTCTCCTCATGGTTGTTTCTGACGAAGAGCGGTTTATTTCTGCAAGTGGCAGCAGTAGAAGCCAGAAGACGTCACTAATTGTATTTGTTGAGTTTCAATTACTTTGTTAGTCAAACTGAACCTGCAGCTCCATGATGAGGATATGTTGTTTTCTCAGATCTCAATAAGATTAATATCTGGATCATTTTGGTAAGCTTGATTTTAGACCCACACTGAGAAGATGAGAGATAAAAACAAAATGGCTGCCAAGACATATAGAATGGAAAAAATCTTGTCTAGTTTCTTGGCGACTCCGGTCCAGTAACCATCCTTCTTCTTCTCCTCCTCAGACTCTTTGTCGAGGACAATTTTTCTAATCTCTCCAAGCTCATCTGAGACTTTCTCCATGGCCAGGAATAACTGGCTGCTGCTGCCCTGCAAGAATCAGTCATAAGTTATAAATCAGACAATGGGTCAAACACAAAAGAGTATATAATTATCTGTTTTCTTTTGTTTTGTACAAACTACATGCTTTGAAACCCCTGTTATGGGAACTTGAATGCTGTATTTAACTTTCAACCCCAGAAAAGATAACACTAACCCCCTGGAACAAAGATGGTGTTTGACCGATCATCTCATCACAGGTGGAGGCAATGGAGGAAGCTTTTACCATTTCTGGAAGAAAATGGAAGACAGTTGAGGGTGAACACAACAGCTTCATGATCTGTGTTTGTCTATTAAACGTTTAACAATCAGATTTAGATTAGATTGAATTCAACCTAATCTCTTAGATAGCAGTAAAAATTTGTTTTTATCTTTATAGATATGTTGGTTCTTACGAAGTATGTCACTCTCCTTCTTGCCTTCCAGGGATGATGAGTCTTTTTCCATCAGATAATTCAAGAAAATGGTCTCTATGAGGCTGAACAGCATCAGAGTAAAAACCCCAATGCAATAAATCACTTGGAGGAACAGAGAGCACAATACGGTGAGAATGTTGGTTCAGTCTGGAACAAATGCAGGTTGAATTTTAATCCATGATTTTTAAGTGCATTTTTTAAACTTAATTTGTAGTTGTTTGAGTTATTGATTAAGTGTTCAATTTAATATAGAACAGCTTAGGAAGTCAAACGGCTAAATCGATATCTATTAACATTTTGTGTTCCATAAATGTATTTGTATTTAATTGTGTTATTAGCTCCATCATGCAAAGAGGCACCTAACTGAGAAAGGGAAGAAATTGAAAATGAAACTCTTTAGCCTGCAGAATGTTGTTTGTATGGGGAAGCCTGAGATTGATTACATGTGCATTTGAAATTGTGCATGTTTGAAATTTTGAAAACTCTATTGCAATTATGCACAACTTTGACATAACTAAATCTCTGTAGGTCACTACATGTTACCTGGAGACTTATGAGATTTTTACCTATAAGTGGAATCCTGCTTGAGGTAAAAGGTAAAATTTCAATGAGAATCAGCTGCATCACTGTAACAGCAAGTAGCACCGTGATCTTGAAACTAATCTTCTCTCCACTGCCGGTCGGCATCAGGAGGGAGGCAAAGTCCAGACACAAGAAGAAGAGGACAGGCAGCAGAAAGTTGACGAGATAAAATGCAGACTTTCTCTTCATGGTTATCTGTAAAAAGGTATGTTGCATGATTAAAATCACTTCTGTATGATTATTTTAAAATTAGCTAAAAAATAGGTAAAATAAGATTAATAAAAATTATTATTCATTTATTATTATTTTTGAAATTTTGTCAGCACTAGAAGCCTTTATTTGACAATTCTCAAGCGTGAAAGTGAAAGAAGAGGAAAACGTGACAAAGGTCAGCGGTACGGGACTCGAACTGGGTTGCACGCTCTACCACTGTGCCACCCCCGCACCCAATCAAAACTTATTTTAAACAATAAAAGTGAATGCAAATTACTAAAGGTAAACAATTTTCCATTGATAATCTGATGCTAATGTAGACTGCAGCTTCAGTAGGGGAAGCCTTACTGTTCCAGTATCTCTACAGTTTAGTATCCACTGAGGATTTTTTGTGATCCTGGCAACAGAAGGGATGAAATCATTTGCATCATGAACTAAAAATAACATTTCAGACGGATCTGATCGCTTTTATTGCAGGGAGAGACAAACTGAATTTTCCTCTTAAATCATCCTAAATCAGGTAGAAAACACAGCGTGACTTGGCTCAGCACAGAGCAGGTAAAATGGAAGAACAGAATAGTAGCAAAATAGAAAACCGTATGTGACCCGTCTGAAATACTTACAGTGTAGGCAATAACGGTTTGGTTGGTGTAAAAGTTATGGGCTTTTTTTTCAGCGACTGAGATATTGAGAAACTTCCACTCGTATTGCACCCGGATATTCTCATGAGAGTCCATTGTGATCATTGTGTCATTATTTTTTATGAGAAACTCCAACTCTTTATCTGTGATGAAAAAACAAACAGCAGATTGGTTTAGTGATAAATCTGAGATTACATAATTCAAATTCATGTGAAAACAGCTGCTATGGCTTTGTGGCAGATCCCACTACTGTAGTGACAGTAAATGCAACTGCTTTGATGGCAACCGCCACAAAATCAGTGGTGGATGTTCATGTGCATTTGTATTGTTTTTTTTTTTAATATATGGATTTTTTCGAAATATATTTATTTATAGTTAAAATTCAATCTGCCACAGAAGCCATGGCACGAGAAGGGAAACTTGTAGCTGCCACAATAATTAAAATACAGATAAAATAATTGTTTAGTGTTGACTTTTAATAGCTCACGGTCATAAAATGCTGATGTTTTAAAGCACATGTAAACAAGGCTTACCAGAGTATGAGGTCGACCTAAAGGTGATACTGCAGTTCTGACTGTCAAAGGGGAATTTAAAAATGTTCATTTTGCAGGTGCTGATCACAAACTTATCATCCCTGTACTCCACCCAGCCATAATAATTAACGGTGACAAGGGGGCTCGGCACGTTTTTATCCTTTTCAGTCCTGTAAGTAAATAAAAAGGTGAGGTCCAACGTTACTTCAAACCATTTGGTCAATAGCCTCTTTCAGACCATGAGATAACTTGACTTTCTAAAATGTTTACGTAAATTTTGTTTGTGCATCACTGAAGTTAAACAATTGATGTCTAAGCAGAAGTAAAAAAAAAAACAAAAGGAAAAAAAAAAGAATGAAACTTTAAACTGAACTGGTCTGATGATGTATTATGTGGTTGGGGAAAAGTATAATCCAACAGAGAAATATTGTGTTTGTAATCTGTTTTAATGCCTTCATGGTTGGGATTACATTTTTTTGTTCCTTTATTTATTTTGTTCTGTGGCAGGTAAGAACCTACTGCTTTGCCACAGTTTCAGATACCTCAGTGTACCAGGTCTTAAATTAAACATCATCATGTTTATGTAATCGTGACGATGGATCCAAACGCAAAAGCGGCAGAGGAGGAGAGTAAATAAGATATTTTTGAGAAAAATACAATAAAATAACTTACAAACAGCCAGGAGGACACAAAAAGCAGCAACACAAAGAACCAGGCAAATGAAGGAAGCAAGGAGTGAGTTGAATATTGAATGCTGAACCAATAGTCTGGACTGATTGGCTCACAGACTGCAGGTGTGAGGAGAGAGAGCACACAAACAATTAACTTAACTGCAACAAAGAAAAACTAGACAAGGAATAAACATAATAAGACAGACTGAACTAAAGTAAAGCAAAAACATAATCAAACATAAGAAACCAGTGGACACAGAACAACAAACTACAAAACCAGAAAAACACTCAAAGAACCTAAAACATAAAATGAGCAGATTTACATTTCTTCAATTATGATATCAGGCATCCACAAAGATTCACGTGGAACCACTACTTTGGAAAGTCCACAAAAGTCGTCTGGACGCCAGGAGATATAGTCATGTTCCCACTCCTTGGGAGAGAAAAACAAAATGGAGTCAATAGTCTTGATTCCTAATCAAACATCAGCTAATTTGTTATGTTTTCTGAGAAAAACTCACCATAAGAAACCAAATATATGATATAAAGGACTGGTCAGCTTCTCTCTGAATGAAGAGACATGAGAACTATTTCCAGTTGTTAGACATTTAGAGTAGATTGCAATTAATGCTTTTAATTTTAGGCCAGAAGTTAGTTTGCATTTTTATAGTAGGTCTTGTTCTACATGAAGTTAATCATACATTCTTAAATGTGTATGCCCCATGGTCATTATTTGGCATACAGATTTTGTTATCAAACAACAACTTAAGATCTTGCAGACATTTCTTAATATTCCACATGAAACAAAACTGGGAACAACATGAGAACCACAGTAAATATGACTTCAAACAATGACATGAAAATAAGATAACTAAATCCAAACCACACATTCAAAGCTAAACGAACTGAAATGAATTTGAACAAAAATAAAATGACAACTTAAGACGAGAACTTACCACATCGAGAATGGCATAGATCCTCATTTCAATGTAAACTGTAGTTTTCTTTTTATAGTGGCTAACAGGTCTGCTCATGGTCAACTCATCATTGTCCTTGGTCAGGCCCAGGTACTTCAGAACATCCCGGTAGCTACACTTAGTTTCTGCAAAAACAGGAAGCCTATTATTCTGCACCAAATTCACCAGAAAGGCAAGAGGTTTTGTAAAATTAGAAAACTGTATTGCAGCATTTTTGTGGTTTCTCATAACCAATAAACTTTTACATTAAAGACTTACGTAGTTTTAAATTATGTTAAAAGATTTCAGATCAAGTTATAGTTATCCATTTAGTATTTTTAAACTTATATTTCCATCAGTGTTGATTAAATTCAAGCCACATTTCAGACAAATCCAGATGAAATCTGTGTCTAAATGAGAAAATGTCAACTGTCAACAGATCAGTTGGAAAGAATATTAAAATTATGTTTTATTCTGATAAAGAGCAGTAAAAGATAAAAAAAAAAAAATCAAATGGGGAAAAGATGGACATTAACTTTAAATACAAATAACATTGTTTAAGATTATAGTGACAACAATCCAATCACAGGGAAAGCATAGAAATTCCAGATTAACCTGTAAGGATGATGACAATGTAAAAAGAATCTTTTCAATATTTGGTTTTTATTAAATCTAGAAAAAACATAAAGTATTTCACTAATTGTGTCACTGTGGGGAAAAACGTCACCTTAAACCTGGAGTTTTTACAATGTTGTTTTTCAGAGGAATAATAAACGGATGTAAGCAGCTGTGTGTTCATCATTCAGAATAATAAATGGGATGTTTATCTTAATTTAATGCCATTTTTGAGAAGTCACCAACACAATGGTCTTCTGCCATGAAGACTGTTGGCCAAAATGTTTTGAAAACAAAGTTATCTAGTAATATGTAAATAGTTTTTTGTAGCTTTGTGGTCAGAAACATGATTTTGTTCTTACCAGTTTCATCAAATTCCTCATCAGATGTCTCATTGTGATCAGACATATTATAACTTGTGGTATTCCCATCTGTCATGGAAAAAACAATAAGTTATGCATTTGTAAATTATTTTATAATCACACTTTTTGTGATTAAATGGTGCAGAAATATATCAATCTGTACTCCGATATAACATTTTTAAGCAGGAGGCTAAAACAGTAACAGTGGCTCTTATGTTGACCAGATGATGACAAATTGATCAAAACTTCACATATACAAAGAAACAAAATGGCTGCAATGAATCTTACAGCAGGAATATTCATTGATGACGATAATTACCATTCAGAGATTATCTAAAAACCATTATATTACATTTCTTACCTGATAGATCTGTGTAACTCTGATTAGAGTTCAGCTGGTATAGATCATCTTGTATTTCTAAACTGGATGTTAATCCACCTGACGACAGAAATCACATAGTGTTATTTTATGTTACTCTCCATTTTCAAAGAAAAAAAAAGAAAGAGAGGATGTATTTCTATAGTGGTTAAATGCAAATGTCCAACAAGGTGACTAGAATATCAAGGAAGTGATGAACTGGCAAATTGCGACTGAAATAGAGGAACTGGGAGGTAAAAAGTGGAAACCAGGGGCTTGGTTTGATGCAGGTGTGAATAGTTGGAGCAGGAGACAAAGACATGAGGGGAAACTAAGAACCAAACAGAAACAAGACTGATCGAAAAATAATAGGAACTAAGGAGTACTGAAATAAAGAAACACAAAAATGAGACTTTAATGACAATAATCAAGAAGAACAAATCAAAGAGTGAACTAAAACATAATTGATGAATAAAATGAAAAGCAAAAACAAACCCAAAAACCCAGAGTCTTGACAAAAGTGTTCCAAACTAGAAAGTGAAGGAATGTGTTAACAAGGCATATTCTAAGCCTGAATATAAAAACAGGACTTTATTGCAAGAATCTCCCCAAACTGGCAATTTCCTAAGGAGGGTTAAATTCAATCATCTTGTATTAAACGCTGGAAAATAGGTCACAAAAATCAAACACGCTTGTTTGGTTGGTCAAGCCTGAAAAACCAAGCCAATGAACCAAAAACCAAAAAATTACAAAGCTCAGAGTGCATCCAGTCGCTTTACAACTGATTTCATCATTGAGGTTCCATGAAAATCAAAAATCAAACAAAAACATTTCCTTCCATAAACTGAACAGCAGAAGGGAAAAGGTGAAAGTCTTCCTTGTTTTTCCTGATCCTGCTCTCTTCATAGACATTCAACAACAATCGATTGTTGGACTTGAAATAAATGTTTGTGAAAAAAAACTTGAACAAATAATTAGTAGAATAAAAATTGAATTCTCCAAATCTTTGAGGCCTTTGAACTTTTGTTATTTTAAGTTAGGTCCCAGAAATTTCCTAGTAAACTCCTCATGCATTGTGAGGAAGTTTTAGTGGTTGAAGCAAACATCGTTAATTTAAAAAAAACTCACTTCAATTACATAATGAAGAAAAGTACAATATATTCTGATTATTAAGAAGCATGTGTCTAGTCTAGAACAAAACTCAGCTTACCTGCAAAGAGCAGAAGACAGATGAATGCAAGAACCATGGCTCTGATCTGAGGGCAGCTTTGTCTTCTCTGAACTATCCAAAGCTTTTTGTGTCGATATGACTGCCATACGAGGCCAACACCCTCAGCATTCATATCATTCATTGCTTTCTTTCTGAGAGAATCAATTCATAATTTGTCATTGTGGTCAGAGTCAGTGGCACTTTGAAAAGTCAGAGGATAAACAGATGTACGATTGAATGTCAAAATCGACACTCAAATTAGAAAAAAATAATACAAAACCCCCCCAAGTATTCACAATATTCAGAAATTTATGCAAGATTTATAACTGATTCATCATCAACTTATAGAGCATATAGAGCCTGGCTTAATGACCGGTTTAACATGTGATATGACAACTTTATATATATATATATATATATCTTTTTTGAGGCTTGAAACTCAGAAAAAAAAAAGAGACCACTGCATTAAAACATTATTATTGTTGTCTCTCAGATAATTTAAACTTGTTTTCTTTGCATTATCTGAGGTCTGAAAGCATTGCATCTTTTTCATTATTTCGGCCATTTCGCATTTTCTGCTAATAAATGCAACATTTCTTTTGTAATTTTGGAGACATGTTGTCAGTGGTTCATAGAATAAAAGAACAATGTTCATTTTACTCAAACATATACCTACAGAAAGTAAAACCGGAGAAGTTGACAACTTTAAGTGGTCTCTTAATTGTTCCAGAGCTCTATATAGCTACATGTACACACAAACAAAAACACATTTGCGACACACATCCCATTGTCTTTTATTAATATAAACGTTGGTGTTGTTTCTGACATCTTGTTCTGGTAAAAAATGATTATGTTCATCTAAAAGCTTTGTTTTCCCACATCCTGCTATTAGAAAAACCTAATGTGGAAGTTGGTGTTTACTGGAGCACTCAGCTCTTCGATGTAGTACAACCGCAAAAATAAAAAAACAAAACAAAAAAACAAAACAAATAAACAGTTGGTAATTTTGCATAACTATTTAATCTTGGTACAAATATTAGTACTTATTGTTAAGCTTAGAACATCAATATAGTTTTTAATTGTGGATTTCATGTAAGAAGCGTTTTCTGGAACGCTCCTCCTTTCTTGTGGTAGCAAATGTTTCCTGTTTCCTTAATCTCATTGTCATTAAATGCTGAATGATTGATTAAATTATTGTGTTGGTTTTGAAAACATACACCAGACTCAAAAAAAAAAAAAAAAAAAAAAAAAAAATCAAAATCACTGCACCAAATGCAGATCCTTTAATTAAATAAACGACGTAATGTAATTTTCTGTGGGGAACAAACGCCCTGTCCTCCCTCCAGGCGGGGGAGAGACACAAAAGCAACTGGAAACATTTTCACTCAGTCAACAGAGAAACTCACCTGCCCCTCAGTCATGATTCTCGCAGGATTCTTTACTCTGTTTCTTCTTACAGGTAAGCAAAAATAATGTGTAGAGGTACACTGTAAAATATGTGATTTAATTTTTGAATTTTATTGCAAAGTTTGTGACAAATTTCAGAGCAATGTTCATGTTTTAGAGTTTCTAGAATTGTATCACCTGAAAAAAGTTATTTATTTTGGAAGGAGTGAGTAGAGGAAGCATTGTTTGCTTTGTTTAACAAAATAATTTACTTTAATAAAGGTATGCTTGTCATAACTTTTGAGAAGAAACATTGAAAATCAAGGTATTTATTTTAATAGTTCAGGGTTACTTTTATAGCAGTTACTAAAGAAAACAGAAAATGCAAATGATTATATGCATGAAACCATTGAGAGAGGTAGTTGTAAATAATTAAACACATCAGTGTTTAGATCTGATGCAGTTTAAAATGCAGAGATAAGCAGAGATGTAGAATAGATGGATGGATTTACTAACATTCTGCACAAACTATATAAAGAATATATTCTGAATGGATTCACACTGTTCCTCTGAGGTACTCAAAGTGAGCCAAGTGACTTTAACACGGATTTTATCCTGTAATACTGTTCATTATTCTTTATTGTTGTGTGTTATTGTGTCTCTCTTTCTCTCAGGTGGAAATACCTCTGATCCAGACTTCGATGAACCCTTGCTCTTAATGCCTGGTACAAAACTCAATGACTTAAATCACTTAAAATTGGATACATTTAGAAACCAAACCCAATGTACTGTTTGCTCTCATAATTAATGATCTTATTGTTGTTACTCACATTATGGGGAATGTTAATAATCTCCTGAAAGGAGAGTCTGTTTTTAATCTTTAAGCAAATTTAAACCCATTTGTGGAGACAAAAGAATCCCTGAATGATTCAATAAATTTATTATTTCATGTTTTACAGAAAATTATTAAACAATCACAGTGATAAAATAGACAGTTTGTATAATTTGACAATGACGTATGGCATGTAATGCGCTGTAAATATCAGATATAATGTGGGAATAAAGTAAATATGTTTTTATGAAATTTATTTACAGAAGCACATATAACATGATGGAACATTTCTGTATTATTTTTAAGTTTACCTGTGTTTTTACTGAGAACAAACTCTTTGTTTTTCAGCAAGTATAGATGTAAATTTATTGGAGTACCCAAGCATAGAAAATATGAAGCTGGCCTTTGAACAAATTCGAGGTAAGTGGATATTATATACATATATAGTTTTAAATATACTTCAAAACATTTTTATTCAAACTAAATAATTTTGACAAGTCGTAACAACCACGATGGAGAAAACAGTGAAGTTTTCTCCAAAAGTTAAAACAGGAGTGAAAGTCAACATTTCATTATTGTTTTTGATAAGTGAACTCTTTCGTGCTTCCTATAATTTCAGAACATGAGGTTCATTCTCGAGAAGAATGCAGCTCTCAGGCTGTTGTGAACCACCTGAATCTGACCCAGGACAGTGACAAGTACACTGTGGGTCGGCCTGTTAAGCACCAAAGTCATTTGACGTGGTTACTTCTAGACATGAGGATTTATGCTATTCTAGATGTGGTAAGTTTTTAAAACATCCTGCAATGCTTGGTATAAATAGTCATAACAGATTTTGTAGAGGTTTGTGATACTGTGTAAATGAATATAGGACTGATAACAGGAACATTACTTGTTGTTTAAGAAAGATATATCATCAAACTTTTGACTTAAGAGGAAGTATGTTCCACTGAATTTTATTTCCTTTTCTTTGAGAACCTTCTATAAATATATTCTCAAAAGTAGTAAATGATCACTTCTAAGGCAGGACAGGCTTATAAAGTTTTTCATGATTTAAGCGCTTTTTTATGTAGTGTTGTTAAATGCTAATGAAAAAGAATAAAAATCACTCAACTCTTTTCCTTTCCTCATAGAGAGAAAGTGACCAGACTTTCATTGCATACATTTGGATTTACTTGGTGAGTTTAAATTACCTTATACATTTGTCAATTTTGTGAAGATTGTTTTTTTTTTTTTAATTTTCATTTAAATGAGACTTTTCTTGGTACTTTAAAATAAAAAATTAATTCTCTATCCCTACGTCTCTTAATTGTAACATCAACCCCATTTTTCCCGTAAGTAGAGATGGGACAATGAGCACATCTGGTGGGACCCGGAGCAATTCTGTGGAACCACACACATCTTAGTCCCCACTAAATATTTGTGGATGCCAGATATGACTATTGAGGAGATGTAAGTTGGTGTTCAGTTCATATTTGCTCACATTGGCATTGAACAAAAACAACCAAACCAAACAAAATCGAGTCCATTAGAGAAAATCATGTTATAAAATTCTGCTAACTCAAATTCCAACAAATTCTCTATAACATCAAAATTATATTTTTGCTTCCAACCAAAGCACTTGGTAAAAATGACTAACGTTGTCTAATTGCTTAACTGAGACCCACCACAGTGGCTTAATTTGAAAGCCATTGTCTGTACTTATTGTTCTGTAGGACAGAGCAGGACAAAGCCTCGCCGAGTCCTAATCTCAACATCAGGAACTACGGCTGGGTTGAATTCAGAAATGACCAGGTGGTGATCAGCACATGCAAGATGCGTGTTTACAAATTCCCATTCGATGTTCAGAGCTGCAACCTCTCCTTCAAGTCCATTATGCACTCAGGTAAACCCCGAAACATGTATTAACTGACTTTATAGATCGTCAGTTAATCTATAAACTGAGGTATGCAATATTGGTTTTTGGTTTGGTTTTTGCATACCAATATTCTTTTTTGTATGCAAAAAGAATATTTTGCATACCAAAAGAAATATTCCACATGTTCATTTTCCATGATAACATGAAGTCTATCAAGCCGTTTTGGTTTGTCTATTTTTCCGACTCAGATGAAGAAATAAAGTTATTTTACTACAAGAACAATTCGGAGATCTCAGAGTGGTCTCGAAAAGCGATGGAGTCGCAGTATGAGTGGCTGTTTCTCAGCATGACAGTCACAAGGAAAACCGTCAACCATTTTGGCTTCAATCAAACAATGATTATTTACACAGTAAGTATTTCTAACAGTTCAGCTTAATGTATTTTTTCCCCTTCATATTTGCATGAATTTAAGTCCAGACAAATTTAAGACAAATTGGTTGTTTTCCTGTGGGAGCCAGGAGGAGGGTTTTAGTGCTGTTAATCACACTCGTGTATATGATATTCATACCTTTTCTCTCTGCTGGGCTAAAAGCTCCACCTCCCCAGGGGAGCCTGTCATGAATGCGCTGATAAGTAAGCAATAACTTGTTTCTTCACTATTCGCACAGCCAGACCTCCTTGTGGTCCTGCAGCAGGACCACAAGGAGGAGGCAGATGAGCTAGTTTTTTTTCACAGATCACATATTACACTGTCACAATATAGTGCCAGTTTTACCAAATATGCAAAAACATATTTATATAAAAGTTACTGCAGCTTTATGGTCAATACATGATGCAGTTCTACCCCCTCAAATGCCTCTCAACTGGTGATCACTGAATGTTTTGTCTTTTCTGACTACGCTCTATAAATTGGTTTGCTTCAAATGCTTTCTCACGTTGTATATTTTACTCATGTATATATTGCTTATGTTTTGCAGAATGGAAGGAAATTAATTTCTCCCACATTTTTTCAGATAAACATGAAGCGCAGGTCTGTTCTCTACATTGCAAACTTCTTGCTGCCTGTCCTTTTCTTCCTGTGTCTGGACTTCGCCTCCCTCCTGATGTCAGACACCGGCGGCGAGAAGATTGGCTTCAAAATCACCATCCTGCTTGCCGTCACAGTGATGCAGCTCATTCTCAATGACATTCTTCCATCTTCTTCGGATAAGATTCCCTTAATAGGTTTAGCATTTTTTCTTTTACAAATACAGCTGAAACCAGATGTTTATATAAAAAGACACAAACACATTTTTGTTTACTGGTCTGAAGTTAAATCAGACCAAACTTTTCTTCTTTTAGCTTAGTTAGAAATCCTAAAATTGTTTATATCGGCTAAATGCCAAAAAGCTTTGTAAGGATGAGTTTTTGTAACTTTCTTCAAATTTAGAAGCTTGCATACATTTGGTGAAACTTATCAGATTCCACAAGCTTTTCATGATAGTTTGCTGGAGTTCTGGTGTCAGGTTTGTTGTTGCCTCATTCTCTCACCCCCCTTTGGGTTTTTCAGATGCCATCTGTTTTAGGAAGTGCACCAATTCCTCCTGCAGCAAAGCAGCCCCACAACATCATGCTGTCACCAGGCGATACTAGCATCCCCTGTCCATACTCCAAACGTAACAAAGCATGGGACTGAATTCAAAGAACGTTACAGATGAAGGCCGAAAAACTGCTCTTTTCAGAGTAGTTCTATTAAATGTAAATAATTCTGGTAATCCTAACTATGGCAAAAACAAGAGAGGTTCGATCTGATTTAACTTCAGGTAGTGGGAAAAATGTGGACGTGTCTCTTTACTTGCTGTATATAAATATCTGCTTTCATTTCTGTAAATATGCCGGAACAACATATGCTTATTATCTGTTTGCTCCCCCTCAGCGGTTTATTGCATTGGGACTTTTGCTCTAATGCTGCTCAGCCTGTTGGAAACTATTTTGGTGATTCATCTAATTAACAGAGACGCGTGGCAGGACAGTGAACAGGAAAAGTCAAAAGACCCAATTGAAGGTCAGGAGGAGAAACTGACCAACTCACACACATGTTTTACTGGTGAGATCAAACTTTAATCAGTTCAAATGTTCACTCAGTCATGTGCTGTTTTGATTCAAATGATCAAGCCTGGATTACTTAATTTACTTAATTTCTCCAGGAATCAAGAATCGTAGCAACTGTGCATCTGTTGACAAAATCTCAGCTGTCGGAAGGCTTTCTATTGAAAAAGAGGTAAGAACTTTAAAAGTAGCACATTTCTGAATGACGTTCACATATGAGTTTTATGACAAACATGTCTGCAGGGCAACGAGGGCGCTGATACTGAAGTCTTCATTGCACTGGAAAAGATGTCAGATGAGCTTGGAGAAATCAAGAAATCAATAACTCTTCTCACTGACAGACAGGAAGAGGATAAACCCGGTTACTGGACCAGAACTGCACAGAAAATAAACAAGGCTTTTGCAGCTTTTTATGTCATAGCAGCTGTCCTGTTTTTACTGTATATCTCTATAGTGTGGTATTCTGCAGACGAGTAGTGATTAAATAAACAAATTGTTACTTTTTGTTTATTTTGAACAAACGTTTGCGCATTTTATTGATTTCAAGAAGTGTTTGTGTGTTGTCTGATCATTTATTTTTTTCCCCGCTGCACAGTTTTGCTTTGCTAAAGCCGGTGATTTGTGCAACAGTGTTATTAAAAATAAACATGATTATACCTGTAAAGTGAATTAGAATGTGCTATTCATAGTAATTCAAGCAAAAAGACTTGCAGCATGAATTATTGAATTGTGTGGTTATGTGTGAAGCGTTACAATGTGCATCTTTTTTTAATAGTTACAGAAAGTGTTTGAGAAACTGATGGGACGTTTTAAAGTCACAAACACTATTTTATGATCTTTCATGTTGTGCTACGAGATAAACATCCATTTCATCTGTCTGTAAATTAAAATCTTTATGGTTTATCAAGAGCATTTAAGCCCATTCATAAATCTGTTACATATTGTGCTAAACCACCAAAAATTTGTTAACCGTTAAACTGAATAAATGGTTGAGAAATCAATTATAGCATGTTGAAATGTGTGCTTTTACTTTGAAAGTAAAGTCCTTTTAACGCTCAGAAGCTATGTGTCATGCTATAGGTCGTATAACAAGAATCACCGATTCTTATCTGACATTTAAATAAAACGCATGGTTTTGCAGTCATAGTTGCTATTTCAAATGTTGAACAGCCCCCACAAATAAATAGTTTAAAAACATTTTTTTACATCTGGTTTCTGTATTTTTTATGCATTCGTCTATCAGAACATCTAAAATATGTTGTTGTTTTTCTTTTGCTAAATAACCTTAATTGATAGCAAACAGTTGGATATATTCAAGGCAAACCTTCAAAAAAAATTGTTTCCTTTGGATGTCAACAAATTAAATCATCCAAGTCATCAGGAAGAGATTTGACAGGCTAATGTCGACCCATAACGTTCAGGTAGAGATGAACATGACTTGATGTGACATGTCCAAATCACCAGGACAGAAGCACAAGACCTTGTGAAAATGGGTCATTATCAGCAAGAAAATGGGCAGCCATGTCCCTTAGTGAGAGTAGTGATTATTCAGAAAAAAGCAGAACAAGATAATGATGTAAGAGCATTAATTGCTGATTTTAACCTACATGATTAGTCCCTTCCAAGTTCAAAATGTTTGGACATTCACAATTCTGCTGGTACAGACCAAATCAGATACCTTTTCTGAATAAAAGCTACACTTTCCATAAAGAAGGCCCTCCTCCATCTTCAAGCAAAGCCCTGCAGTGAGTTAGTCCATTACTCTTGGATCTTTGTAGCAGTACTTGTCAAAAAATGGTGATCTTATTGCTCTAGAAAACTCTTTCTATTTCCAGGTTAAAACTAAAATATCAGAATTCCACATAAATGAGGCATCTTGTTTGCTAGTTTCAGTCACACCAGTCAGGCTTTGTACAAGAACAGAGCACTTTAACTGCAATCATCTTTGTCATAAAACATAAATATCGTAAATTTTCTTTCTAATAAAATCTGAAAAGAGTGCATTTGTATTGCAGCCTCTAAGTCATCACTGCAGAACCGCCTTTTGATTTTTTTGATGTGAAGAAGTTAAGGTTTTTCCACATCTAGAACCTTAACTTTTTATAATATATTAATACAAATAGCCCAGGTTAAGTTGAATGAGATGAAGGGCATCTGTTAGCATAATTTTCAAGATTTTCTTTTTAAAGATTCTTAGTTGAATCTTTAAAAATGATGCATTAACTTATTTCCACTTGTTTTCAAAAGCTTTTAAATCACTGACATCTTGCATTGTGGCCTCAGTACTTTGCTGCCTGTTGCTAAAAAGACTTTTTAGTTATTTTTTTCCTTTACTTCCTGGAAGAGAAGCTCTTCCATTTGTCTTATCTTTTCGCAAAGCGTTTCTCATCCCAAACCACAACGGAAATCAGAAATGCCGTCAAACAGACAGACTCTAAGTGCTGAGGAGGTTGGCTTTTCTTGATAGAGATTTTAACACATCACATCTGAAGATTAGTCCAACAGGACAGAGCTGCAGACTGACCTCTCAGACAATGATTCTTACTTTAACTTGCTTCATGTTTCTCCTCACAGGTAAGATGAGATCATTTCATGCAGTGAATATGTCTTTAGTTGTTTGAGTGAAAATCCCATGGCCTCATTGAATATGAATTGGATTGAACTTTGTATGTTGTGACGACAATAAGTAACTGAATCGATATTTTAGAGATGCTGCTCACATGGGGATTTTTGACCCCTTTAATAGGTAACATTTGATTGAGCTGATTAATAAATATTTCATAACAATCTTAATTGCATCTATATATTCAGATTGTTTTTGTGTGTTTGTTGCTTATCTGACCAAATACGCAACAAAAAAAATAGCTGCACTACTTTTTCTGTGGATTACAAATGTAGAAAGGTCCATATTTTAATCAAACTCAGTGTCAATACACTGATTTTTAAATTATGCCTTAAAAATGAGAAATACCAAATATTTTTTATGAACGTTTAGATTTCTGAATGGAATCAGTTCAAAATGAACAGAGTCAGAGCTCCACTGCTTGTTGACCAGGCATCACTGATGTGTGTTTTTAACACAAAATGGAATGGGTGAATTTGAACACATTTAGAGCAAATAAAAAAAAATTATAAATGCATTATAAAAACTCCTTTTGAAAAAAAAAAAAAAAAATAGAGCCAAAGAAAGGTTGCATGAAATTTTAAACTGAGTGGACATGTGAAAAAATGTAACGTGTTTGTCGTCCAACACAAGGTTGGATTCAGAAAATACTCAAAGAAATATGTGTTCTTCTCTGTTAGGCAGCTGTGTTTCACCAGATGTTTATGATGACCAACTGATGTCCAATCAGACGTTTAACGACATTTCAGGTAATCCAGTTTCTGTGAATCAATCTGCTCTGATTGCTGTCTTGAAAATATTGTAATAGTCTAACATGAAAGATAAAATCTATAACAATTTATGCTGTGATTTTTTTTCAATGACAGTTGAAAATACAACAAATAATGTATTTGCACATTTTCCAAATTCGACATCAAACCAGACCTCTGATGAAAAAGGTAAACCCTGACTCATTTGGTTTTTGTAAATTATTGAGTGTGATGTAATCATGGGTTAATCTCCATTTTTAAACCCTTTAGTAGGAAATGTATCAGAGCTGGATAGTAGAAAAATATCTTGTCATGTTACAATCACAGGATCTTAATTCAAATTTATATAAAATGACCTCCATAGAGTAAATAATCATTTCAAAGTGAAAGGAAATTGAATGGATTTAAATATTTTTTCACAAATAAAAAAGAGAAAACTGTCTTGTGTGTATTTATTTAGAACTGCAGAAACAGCAGCAGGTCTTTTTAGATAAATCTTTACCAGCTTTGCACATGTGGAGACAGAAATTTCTTCCATCACTCAATGGAGGAAAGAGATCCGATGAAACAATGCTACTTTCCAGCTCATTGCTTTGATAAAAAAGTTTACCTTTCACTTTACAGCCATGCACTAAGTCTTCCAAACTAATACATTTGATGTCTTAATGTGGGAATTGACAATTTTACAGCACACAAATTTAAAACTACAGAAATGTCCATTTTTCAAACTCTCTTACTGTTTTAACAAAACTTGTGAATTTTTGGTTGAGAGTTTTTCGACTGCCAGGCCACAATAAGGAACCATAACGACACAATAAGACTTTGTGCTTTGCCACTTTACACACAAAGCTTTACATGATTGCATTTTGTGGTTTTCCTGTTTTTCTCTTATCATAAAGTTTTTATTCTGTTTGCAGCATCCACCTGCAGTTACCAGGATGTTCTAGATCACCTGCATTTGACCAAAGATAATGCAACTTTCACCATGAGCAGACCTGTTAAAGATCATACAAATAAAACATTCTTGTACCTTGAAATGATAGTCTACACCATCCTGGATGTGGTAAGCCATAATGTTCTTTTTCTTTTTTCTTTTTTTTACAGTGTTCTTTTGATTTTTGTTGGGGATTTTAAATTTCTGACTTCAAATTTTTTTTTTCCTTTTACTTTGATTCTCATGTTAAATCATTATATAATAATAAGTCCTAAACGATATATATTTTTTGTTAGATTCTGTTTTACTATAATTGCTAAGTGGTTGCTCTTGAAAAGCAATAATTTCAGCATTTTGTTGATCCAGAGAAGACAAGTGTTTATTAACACAATGCCAAGTCGGAAAGACATTACGGTGGACATTACAGAGATAAATGTCCATCAGTCTGGGAAATATTATGAGACATGAGACATTTTTAGCAATAATTTGCAAGACCATGTCTGAAACTAAATAAACACACAAATATCTCACAGTAACTGCTCAAGACGGTAATGTCTGCTTCACGTTAGTGCTGCTAAAAGTGACAGCTGTTGAATCACAGGATGTAGTTTTACTTTATGCTTTCTATTTTATTTCCATGGCTGTAAACTGGAGCTGCAGTTATGAAAGACTGGCATAAAAGTTAAAGTACATAAAGTAAAAGATTGACAAGTTTCATTACTCTGGTCAAAACTATACTTGTATTAAATGTTGTTTCAAACTGAAATCTTTAAAGTTTATTTCTTTGTGCACAGAAAGAGACAGATCATACATTCATTGCATATGTTTGGATTTACATGGTGAGTCATCTTATAAATGACGATTTAATAAAAAACAATTTAATACTTTTTAAGTTGCATTCTTTATTTAACCATGCTCCATGCACTCACTCTGCTTGATTTTTCTTTAATTTTTCCTTTCAGGAATGGCAAAATGACTACACTTTATGGAATAAAAAAGAATTCTGTGGAATTTCAGAAATAATTGTTCCCACAGAGTTATTGTGGAAGCCAGACATAACAATTGAAGAGATGTGAGTAGACATGTACTGTAGAGTCCCCAGAGACTGAGAATACAAGTGTTAAAGTAAGCATTTAAATCACCAACTGGTTTCTTCTACACTGGTGGGTGTCTTAACAGCCACTCTTTTCCCAGTAAGATGGTTAAACACCCTCTTGTTTCCCACAGTTTTGCTCAAAACCAGCATGGCATTATGTTTGAGCCACACTGTAAACATTTGGTTGCATCTACCATCTTCTACTCATTAGGTCAAATAAATTTATCAAGTTTTGGATTTTGAACCTAAATGTGAGTTTGTGAAAGATAAATTCACATTAGTAAGTTGTGTTAACGTTTTATTAATTTTGTCCAACAGTTGAATAAACTATAGATTTTAGGTTCGCACTTAAAACAATCAAATGAAGAAAAGACAGGGGAAGAACTATTTCCCAGAGTGCTTAGCGGCATGTTTTTGTATCCTGAGACGGAAGTGGGTTACATTGATTCAAGAGTAATTAACTTTCCACTCAGACTCCTGTGCTTCTTGTCTATGTGCTTCATGTCCGCCCTCAGCCTTATGTATCCTCTGTTTACGCAAGCAAGCGCTTTCTTCTTGATACAGACCTTTAAAATATAAATGTGTAAAGAGATATTTTGTTTTGCTATTGGCTGTTAAAAAGCAGCTTTCCCTGAATATTCAATATTTGAAATCTACCATTGCGAATTTAAAAACAATCATCTATTCTTTCACAGGGTGGAGAAGGACAAAGCTCCTCCAAGCCCCTTTCTCAAAATACACAGTAGCGGGTTGGTTGAATTCAGGAACGACCAGATTGTGATCAGCACCTGCAGGATGCATGTTCACAAATTCCCTTTCGACATTCAGAAGTGCAACATCACTTTCAAATCCTACTTGTATGGAGGTGAGTTCAGTTTTTCTTTGTATAATTAAACCAATGCAACATTTTTAATAACATTTTCAGTGGTACATCAAACAAAATACACAACAACTTTCTGATTCGGAAATTGCTGAAAATTAAATCTAAAACACATGTTGTATTGACATTGACATCTAGATGCCTTGTTATAAGCCTAACTGTTGTTTTCTTGCTTTTCTGTTCATCTTAGAACATGAATTACAAATCATCATAGAAGGAGATAGTTCAGTTATATCAAAGTGGTCTCGTGAAATAATGACGAAAGAATTTGAGTGGGTGTTTCTCAACATGTCTGTCAACAGTTATACAGTGAACCACTATGAATACAATCAAACCGTTGTTGTTTACACTGTAAGTATGTTCTACAGACAGCGATCGCTACATATCGTCTTAGTTTCGCTGAGCCAAATTGTCTTGTTTGTTTTCCAGTGCAGTTCCTGCTGCTAAAGCTACTGTTGTTGCCAACTTCTGCATTCCTACCATTTATAATATATACTGTACAGATCATTTTGAAGTACTACAATTAAGTGGTTAATAAAGAATTTACTGCTCATCTCTGCAGCTTGGCGCAGCAAATTTACCCTTCACTTTTTGTATATTCATAAACTTCATAGCCATATTCTTTGTTGTATAAATTCACTTACAAAAAGATGCCAATATTGCTGATTCTCAAATCAAAAACCAAGTATTTCAAACCATCTCCCACATCTGTTTTACAGATAGAAATGAAGAGGAAATCTATCCTCCACTTTACTAGCTTTGTGCTGCCTATCCTCTTCTTCTTGTGTCTGGATTTTTTCTCCCTCCTCCTGCCACATGGTGGAGGGGAGAAGATCGGCTTCAAGACCACCGTCCTGCTTGCCGTCACTGTGATGCAACTTATTCTCATCGAGATCCTACCTTTTACAACAAGCAAAATTCCCCTTTTAGGTAAAAAATAACTAAATAAATATGGGAACTTACCCCCAGATAACATTTATATGAGTAACTTATGCAGTTAAGAGAGAGTAGCAAAGATGGTGGACAAGAACACAAAAAGGAAGCAGGTACAGTAGGTACCAAAAAGGCAAAAATCAACTTAAACTTTTAAATTGTGCTTGAATGGCATGGAAAGACATGAAATAAGAACATAGTACCAAATAGAAGAGAAAGGTTAACAATAGTAGAAGGTTTGACTGACTTTGATTAGAACCAAGTAAACAGGGTCCCACTATTTTGATCAAGAGCAAAATATACTGATCCAGTGTTTTATTAATGTGTTGATGGCTCATCTTAGTGGTGTTCATCCTTGGGATTTTTGGACTAATGTTGCTCAGCCTCCTGGAGACTATCGTGATAACCAATCTGTTAGAGAAGGACTCAGCGTCCGAGGACGATGCCCAAAGTTTGAATGAAGAGCATGGTAAAGATGAACATCTATTAATCCAAACACAGCTTATCGCTCTATGACTTAATTATATGGCTGCACTGCATTTAAAACTATATCCACTTGTCTTTTTCAGAGATAAAGAAATTCTTTCATTGCTCATCCACGTTTGATGAAACTGCTGATCAAAACCCATCTATTGACAAAGAGGTTAGTGTTACAGCTTGCAAAACAACATTGAACTCAGATTGAACAAGAAAAATCAATTTGGGTTTGACAAAGAGTATCGCTGTTGATGTGTTTATGGGATTTAATTGGGTGAGAGGTGGTTTGCACCCTGGTTAGGGCAACATGGAGACACAAGACAAACCACCATGCATACACAATAGTAGAAGACCACTGTTCTAGGTCCAATTAACCTAACAATCATGCAAAGCAACAGTGTTAAATAATTGCCTCACTGTGCTCTCTCTCTTCAAACTCTGTATTTTTTTAGTTTTAGACTAAACATTTGGAACCCATTGTTAGGTCTGGACCTAAATAAAGTCAATTTGTAGCTACATATTTATCCACAACTGGAAAATACCTAAGATAAATTCCACATTTTTTCAAGATTACATTGGAAACCTGCAACTAAAAAGCTAAAAGCAGAAATAAAGTATTTAACAAAACAATAAATTGCTAATTTATGGAATATATGTTATAACACTGCAGAAACATTTTCAGAGGAGCTTGAATTGGAGAGTTTTGGATATGAAGCTCTGGAAGAAATTACCACAGCACTGAACCCCGTTGAAACCTCCTGGTTATTCCACCGAATATTGATTTCTGAACTCTTCCTGAGTTAAAACAATAGTGTTGTTTCCAAATTAATATGAATTTGCTTTGTTTGCATTATTTGAGGTCTGAAATCTCTGAACCTTTTTGGTTACTTTGACCATTTCTGATTGTCTGCAAATAAATAAAAGCATTTTTGCTTTGAATTTCGGTGACATGTTGTCAGTAGTTCATAGAATAAAAGTGTTCATTTCATTCAAACATATACCTATAAAAAGTAAAATCAGATAAACAGATTTTTTAAAGTTGTTTCTTAAATTTTTCCACAGACGTATATGCCGCTGTTAATTGTTAAAATGAATGTGATTAAACTTGTCCACCGACTGAATCGCTCTTGCAGGGAAGCCACGACCGACTGACTGAGGTATTCCTGGCTGTGGAAAAGGTCTCTGGCCAACTGCAGGGACTGAAAAGATCTGTGGCATCCCTGAGCAACAAAACGGAGCAAAAGTCCAGCTACTGGGCAAGAACTGCGAAAAAAATTGACAAGATATTTACATATCTTTATTTAACAGCTGTGATTGTGTTTTTATGTGTTATCTTCAATTTGTGGCTCTCATAATCAGATAAATGGAGGAAAGCTCTTAAACATGTTCACGTTCGTGATGTCTAACATCAGTGTGAATTCGAGTGCAATTTTTCAAACAATCAGTCACTCCTATTGTTTTTAGCTTATTGACAAATTTGATGAAGAGCATTTCATTGTCTTTTATTGTTGGTTTTTATGTTTAGGTGCCATTTCTTTGATAGCAGCAGTTAAAAAAAGGAGTCTGACGATGTTCAAAACTGTATTAATGCAATGTCTGAATTAATTTCTAAACTAATAAGGTATTGATCACTCCTGTTACACTATCTGGTAATCTGTCTTACTGAAACACCAGGCTTAG
This sequence comes from Poeciliopsis turrubarensis, assembly GCA_010277015.1. Lineage (NCBI taxonomy): Eukaryota > Metazoa > Chordata > Actinopteri > Cyprinodontiformes > Poeciliidae > Poeciliopsis > Poeciliopsis turrubarensis. Next base: position 3,816,447 of record VMRN01000009.1, on the reverse strand, counting down.
ATGCAGGACATATTATTTCAAACTGTAGTAGGAAGTTTGATGTGATACTTCTTAATTCAAATTATCTTAATCTCTGGTTATGCATGCAGTAATAAATAAATAAATATCACTATGTACATGCATGTGGTGACAATGGATAAGAACCAGTTCCTCCAGCAGATCAGTCTGGGTGGGAATCTGCTGCAGCTGGCTGTGCTTGAAGAAGACAGACTGCAAAAACACACACAGAAGCATCAGCCCAAGACAACTTTCTGTGTTGAAGAAATCCAGAGCAGGCAGTTATCGCTCTGAGTTTTAAAACAACATAATTGTGGATGTGTCACTTACTGGGTATCATTTTGAACTGTTACCTGCATGAAAATACCAATATTTAGCTCTATCTATTTCCTATTACATTTTAAGAATATTTTAATAATTATTTCTATATATTAAACATCTACTTAAGCAATGAGATCATATGAAAAGGTCTAGATATATTCAGGTAACTATTTAGCTGACTCATAATAAAATACATGTGTATAAAATAAATGACAGGCATGATTCAATCTAAGCCATGAATGTGAATTTAGTTTATGACCATGAAACAGCAATGAAACTGAGAATAAACATGCAGGAAGACAAAAATATATCAATATAATAAACGGTTGTTGCAAATGTGTAAATTTTTGAATGTCGTCTGATCTAAGATAATCAATCAATAAAGGTTCGTTCTCAAATGTTTGCTTTGACACTGGAGTTTTTATTTGAGCAGTTTTGGTTTAGTTACACTGAGATGAGAAAAAAAACTGGACTTGAACTTAACCAAGCTTTAAGTTCTGAATAGAAAAGAGCAAAATCCAAATAAATTAATATTTGCAGAAGAACAAACAAATAATCCAATGTTGGTCTTTGAAAACTTGTATGACGATATTTCAAACATTTTCACTCCGATAATTTTGACTGACAGTTTGATGTGTTTTCCTTATTACTGGTTATAAATCGATATAGATGCTGCTCTTTTACATTAAGTTAAATAAACATGGTTAAGATTTCTAAACGCTCAATCAAATACTGTTTATGTAGACTGAAACTTGTCAGTAAATGACTTAGAGAATGTAATGAAAACATTTATATTTATGTACTGTACTGATACGAAAAATAAAGGCTTGAAATATTTCACTCTTTGTAATGAATCTATGAGTTTCAGTTTGTAAAATTAGTGACAAAATCTTCTAATATTGCCAATATATTTTAATTTTGTGTCTGTATGTATCACTTACATTGTTTAGGTACTTTATCATTTACCGATTATCTTACAGTGACTACGTGAAACGACATTATTGTGATTAAGTCTTTAAATACAAGGTCACGAAATTTGGCATGCAGACAACATTTGAATTACAAGAGAACATTTTTGCTATTAGCAAAGCATTATCTCACACTGTTTAGCTTAATAGATTTTCCATTCAAGGTCTTAATGCAGTTCCATTTGTTGCATACATGTTAAAACCTCTGGATGGGCTGTTAAATTGACTAAAAAGACATGCTGTCCATTATAGCATATTAAAAGTGTTGCAGACTGAGAGTGAATCTCTGCAACACTTTGGTAAAATGGTGAAATGACTAATATATTTCTGTGGTTATTTAACATCTAAGTGTAAAATAATTCCTGGAATCATGTTGCTGGATAAAAGCCCTGATAGACGCTCCAATAAAACAACTGAAAGGAAATACTGGGAGGTTTTTCTTCTTTGCTTTATTGTGTCTGTGAACTTTGAAGATCATTTCTAAATGTAGCTTTTTCCTAATTATTTATATATTCAAGGTAAAAGTTTTTTGTTTTTTTTTAAAGAAGAATAAAAATTGTGTTTAGATACCTTTCCCATGTGAGCTTTTTAATAATAACTTATCTGGTTATGTGGCTTGGATAATGGAGTCCTCAAGAAAGAAAATGTTGCAACTTTATTTGTTTAATTAATTTATTGTGGTTTGTAACATTACCAGCTCCTGTCCTTTTGTTTATGTCACCAGCCTTTTTATGTTGGTTTCCTGTTGAATTACCATTAAAATCAGCTCTAATGGACATAACAATAAGTAAGTAGAGCCTAATTGATCATAATAAATAAATAAAAAATCCACTCTCATTATGAAACACCAGTTTTCATCTTTGTATTTAAGTACTCAACAATGCCAGTTCATGACAAACTTATGCATTTTTCTCCAAATTTAGCATAATAAACTGATTATTTGTTGGTATTGCCATTAATATAGAATAAAAGTGCATTTCAAAAACAAATATAATCTAAAAACTAAAACTCATAATTTCATTCGACAACCTTCATTGTCTCCATTCAAGCATAACAGAATTAAAAGTAAACCAAAAGTATTTATATGCCTCACCAAGTATTACACACAGGATGACCTATTGATTGCCTACTTATATTAATTCTGATTAATATGGCTTACAGCTTTAGAAACAGACAAATTGTAGTTTCTCATTAACAACACAGTAATAGACCAACAAAAAATGACTTCAGTAAAAACATTTAACAGAATCATAGAGAGGCCTATGGACTTCAAAATGATGAAAAGTGATAAGTACTGAGACTCCATTTTTTATTGATTTACAGATGGGAAATAGGGAATCAATACAAAGTTAGATGTAAGCAATTAACATAAAAATTAATGGGGATAAAGCCCTGAAGTCAAGTTTTCATCTAATGCATGGCTGAAAACTTCAAAACTTCATATTGCGATTTGAGATGAATATTTTTCATAAATAAATCTGTTGTGCCATCTCAGATAATTTATACTTAAATGGATCCCAGGTATACACAGAATCTACTTCATGGACAAAACTGCTAATTTCTGTGAAATTATGATGCATTAGTTCACAATGTGATTTTAAACCAGTGTCTATATTAAAATGTAAAATGTATTCCTCCTGAAAACGTAGTTCTGGTCAATAAACTGGATTTTAAGTTTCTTATTTCATCTTGCGGCTGCTCATCTATTTATATTTTGTCTTGGCAAAGTGCTGCTGACCACGACCACAATGAAAATGATAGGTGAAAGTTTTCAGCGCAAAACCAATGATGGTCACTGATAAGATATAAGTGTGGAGACTTTTGATGTTTTTGATCTCCGTGCTTAATGTAATCCCATCACTCTGTTATTTCTTGTCTGTGTTCGCTGCTGATGTCTGTTCTCACTTTCTCAGTTTCAGAAATAAAAATCTGGATTGAACATAAAAGGAAAAGTGGTGCAGTGGATTTCGAGCCCATTTAACGGCACATTTGAAAAGTCCAATTGAAAAACATCTGAAAGAATAACTCTTTGTCTTACAAGTACATTAAGAACTCCTCCAACTACTTAATTGATAATTTAAGAATAAGTAGCTCTATTTGAAGGCAACAATTATTTGACCATAAGTACCAGAGTGTTTCTCAACAATACTTTGTCAATTAGTTTAAACATAAAATGTAAAAGCTGTGGTTTTATCATTTTATCTCCTCAAATGGACACAAATCCTTTTATGACATAAACAGTTGAGTGCTTAGGGTGTTGGCCCTTTTCCGGCAGCTTATGTTCATTTGAACAGGCAAATTTAGCATCACTACACTTATTGCTCTGTTCTGGTTGCGTTCAGACAGCAGGATCCCCTCACAGATAGATTAAGATACATACTGAACTGCAACAACTATGAGGCTCACAAATCTGTACTTTCTGATTCTCCTTCCATGTAAGTTGAAATTTTTTTATAGAGTGAATGTAAATGATGTCTGTTGTTTGAAATGCTCTTTTTTTATATAGCGGCATGGCTCACTTTCAGGATTTTAAATGACATATTTCTACTGTGTGATGCATTGAAGATCTTTGTGATTATTGTCCACTTTTTAAAATTAGATGAATGAGGATCTTTAAAGCTGCTCTAAAGTGTCTGTCATTGACTCGCTGCAATTGAAACCTTTCGATTTTGTTGAATACTGACGTATCCTGTCTGTATCAGTCAAATTCTGATTAATCCAACTGATACAGAGCCAATACCTTTAAAGTATTAGTATTGCTTTTCTTGGGATGTTGAATCTAAACATAATTTTCAGGGTGACTTTACTGAACACAAAAATCTGTTTTGAAACAGTTTATAATTAGGGCTCGGCTGAAACTGAAATTTTCCTCTCTGCCAGCATCAGATTTGATCTGTTTTCTGTTCATTTTTATTTTTTTTATCTCTCCTGAGTTTAGTTTTATGAAAAATCTCCACTTTCATAAAAGGAGAGTTCACTGCAAAAATACAAAATATTACCAAACTTATAGGTAACTTTTAAGCAAGATATAGGACCTTGTTTTGAATAAATAATTCCTTGAAATTGTAGAAAAAGTAGTAGTTCCTCTGGTAGATTATATAATTCATAACATGAGGAAAAATATCTTGTCATAAGCGAATTAATCTGCCAAATAAATGTAGATCTATCTGAGTAAATGTGGCAACAAATATTCAGTGTTGCAGCTATTGAATTTTCTATGTGACATTAAATCACAGTTGACATTGAACTTTATTAACCTTAATAACAATAAGATTGATGCCATTCAGTTTGGAGCCTCCAGATCCCTTTGTGGTTCTTTGGCTCCTAGCAGCTGTTCTGTGTTTAAGTGTTTTGCTTTACAAAGCTCTGAAGCTGATTAACTAGATTAGTGATGTTCTAAAATCAAGTCTTCTAATACAGAAGATAATAAACTGTATTTTTGTAGCATTGAAACAAAAGTAATGTCTGTGTTGTTCTTTTCTAACAGGCGGAGTCGTTGCCAGGATGGTGGGAAAAAAGCAGCCACAAAGTACAAGTTAAAGCATCTGCTTTTGTCTTTACATTGTTGTAAATGAACCCAGATTCAGTACATTTAGCTATATTTTAACTAAAGCAATCTTTTCTATTCCACTGGTTTGGTGGGAGAAAAGAAAAGATTTACACTAACATATTTGCAGACATTATCTCAGGCCAAAACATATTACTAAATGCAAAAATTATTAACACAAAATACTTTAAAACAATCTTTCACTGATTCCAACTATTTTTGATATTTCAGCGGAGGGATGTACAGATTATGACATTCTGAATCACCTTAACCTGAGCAAAGACAATGCTATGTACAGCATGGGACTGCCTGTCAAAAAACATAACCGCCCTCTTGAGGTGGTTCTCACAGTAAATCCCTGGGCCATTCTGGATGTTGTAAGTTGTTTTTTTTCCTACTATATTAAAGTAATCAAGAGAGAGGTCGTTACAACTTTCCATACATAAAATTTGAAAGTCAGTAATGAACTCTTTTAGCCTTTTGGAAACATTTCATTAATGTATTTCCTATGATAGATATCACTGCAGTACATTCTGCTGGTTATTATTTTATGTAGCTGCTTTGTAAAAAATAAAACACATTGCTTAGTTTTTATTTTCTCAAACCATGACAGCCTTAGCTCCTGCAACATTAGTGGCGTTATCAAAGGCAATCTTGATTATAGTCCAGGAAGTTTTCCTGCCCTGTGGTTATTCCTCCACATTTGGCTCAACTTCGCAATATAAAATGGAGAGATCTGAACAGCAAAATGCATTGAAAGAAAGATACAGTGCATTGATTTCTGAGCTGGGAATCAAACTAAAAGCAGATAAAAAAAAAAAAAAACAAACTTATGTATTAATATGTCTTCCATTGACGGAAGTACACTCTTTGTGAAATCTGACCCTCTTTGGCTGAGATTTCAAGCTTCCAGCACAAATATCTTGTTCTTGTTTTTGAACACAGCTTCTGGCAATAAAACGTCCTCCCTTCATGGGTTAATCCTGTTCCCTCAGGTCTGTTTTTTTCTCAGCTTGCATGTTGTCTTTCCTTTTTCATGAAATGAAGCAGTAACTCTGCCTCAAAACATTCCCAGCCAACATAAGAGTTACTGTGATACTGTGATTTGCCAGCCTTTTATTTTCCCTTTCTTGCTAAGATCACCCCAGACAACAATTTAATTTAATTATAAAAACTATCGACGGACATCGGTTACACACTGCACTCATGAGAGAAACACGAGAAGCAATTTTGCAGAAAAAGCTGAAGTATTTGTTGTTTTAGTTCTCCTCGCCTGCCACTAGAAGGCGCTGTGGGTAACAGAACAGGGCAGTAGAATGGATTGAATTTGCAAATCCCTCAAGAAATGATGTGTATCTATTCACACATCATTCACCCCAGTGTGAATTTGTTTCATATTAAAAGAGTGCGATGGTTCATTAATGTCCAGAAATCAGAAGGGATGCATCCTCAGAGCTTAAGGAATGTGTTGCCCTCATATTTGCACTGTCTTAATTCTGCTGAAATAACTGAATACTCATTTATTCAGCCTGGCTTTTAAACGAGGTTTAGGATATCTTACATTCATGTTTTATCTTCATGTCTTTATGCTTGTTTTTACATTAAATTGTTTTTTGACATGTGAAAAACACTGCACCAACACAAGTTAGCCTCTTTGCAACTTCTAATATTTCATAGCAGTTCATTTTGATCACATTTTCTTTGAGTGTCGTACAGTAAGCTGTAAGCAATCTCTTCACTCATTCTGTTTCGATTTTGTTTGACCAGAAAGAGGTTGACTAGACTTTTGTGACTCATCTTGGTGTTAAAATGGTAAGATTTACCTAAAAGATAGGTTTTAGAATATGAAGTTATGTCTGTTAACCTAATCTTTCCTTCTCTAGGAATGGACCAGTGACTTCATTAGGTGGTCTCCAGATGACTTTTGTGGAATTGACAAAGTCATAGTTCCAAGTGAACTTTTGTGGAAGCCATACATAACTATAAAGGAGATGTAAGCTTATCCACTCAGTATATAAATGACTTATTATTTAACAGTCAAGCTGCTTTGAGACAGAACATTATAAGTGATGATAGAGGTATATTTTCCCTGCAGGGTAGAAAAGGAAAAGTCTCTTTCAAGTCCCTATCTCAAGATTAATTTCAATGGCATCACAGAGTTTAGCAGCAATCAAGTGGTGATGACCAACTGCAGGATGCATGTGTACAAATTTCCCTTTGATATGCAAACCTGCAACATCACATTCCTCTCAAATATGTATGATTGTAAGTAGTTTTTTGGCAACTTTACATCATCTTTTATTGTAAACATGCCACATAAATTTAATTTTTTCTTCCGGCTGAGAAACATTTTTTCACCTCAGCAGAAGATTTATACCTGAAAAGCCGCTATGGCCGAATCACATACACAAACAAGATCCAGAAGATGATAACACAATATGAGTGGTTGTTCTGCGAGATGACAGTCCATAACTGGAAAACAATTGGACACTTATATTTTCCTGTGAGTATTTTTTTTTTTTTTTTTTTTAGTCATGTAATAGGAAATTGTTTGCAATGCAAGAATTTGTTCGTATTTTGATTCTCACCTTTTTATTTTACAGATCACAATGAAAAGGCGTTCTGTAATCTATATTGTCAACTTCTTGTTGCCTATTCTCTACCTCTTGTGTCTGGACTTAGCGTCATTCCTCATGTCAGACACTGGTGGTGAAAAGGTTGGCTTTAAAGTCACTGTACTGCTGGCCGTCACAGTCATGCAGCTTATTCTCAACGATATTTTGCCCTCTTCTTCTGCCAGGATTCCACTTATAAGTAAAGAAGCTCAAAATGAAACATTCTTGAAATCATAGTTCTAGAATGCCATGGATAATTGTGTTAAATAACGAATACTGCTTGACCCCTTCAGTGAGTTACTGTTTTGGGATATTTACGATGATGCTGCTCAGCCTCATGGAGACCATTTTTGTGATGCATCTGATTGGGAAGGATTCTGCATCAGAAGACGACGAAACAGCCCAAGACTCAAGCCTGGGGGGTATAAAACAGAAAGTCATTGGCCGATTACACAAACTGAATATTCATGCAGATTTCGTTTAACAAACTCCACTTTTTTTTTTTTTTTTACATCTTACACCCTCACAGCAATGAAGAAATATGGTCCATCTTTGAATGATATATCAGGATTTAAAAGGTCTGCAGCCAAACAGGTTAGGAATTTCTATTTAAAGCCTTAGTTCATAACAAGCATTCATTTAACACATCTTCAGAAGATCTTTCAGAAGTTACTAATATAATCTGTAAGTGTGTAAATATGTTTAAAGTAAAATGTTTTACTGATAGGAGTATAATAAGCGTCAACTTATTACAGCTCCTTGTAAAAGTATTCATAACCCCTGATCTTTTTAAACATTTTGTCATGTTACAATCACAAACATCTACATTTATTGGTATTTTATTTGACAACCTAAAAAGCATAAGATGACGTTAAGAGTGATGCAAAACAGCTGCAAGTCTGTTTTGGGTAATACTATCATGGCTCATGTAGGGATGGACATTTTTGACAGTTCATCTGGGCAAAATCACTTAAGCTCAGTAAATGATATGAAGAATGTGCAGACAGATCAGCTTTATGTTTTCCCACATACTCTAAGTTTTTCTGGAATTGCTCTCTTGTCCTCAATGAAGGTTGCAGTAAGCCTGCAACCTCCATGTTCTACCATGATGTTCAGTGTTAGTTTCACACCATTCATATATTTTTCATATTTAGGCCAAAACTGTATCCTATGGTTTCATCTAATGGGAACAAAGTCTACATGTTTGCTGTATCACTTTCAATACATGGCTCCTGTGGGTTTCTTCAGCAATAGTTTTCCTCTTGCCACTTTTCCATTAAGACTAGATTTGTGAAGTACGTGATTAATAAATATCCAATATACAGATTCTTTTACCTGAGCTACAGATTCCTTGCACTCCTCTTGAGTCTTGTGAGAGCAGATGCATTTATACTACGCCTATTTTCTAAAGTGATTAACATGAAAGCATCTGGTTAAGTCTTAAGTTAATTTGTACCACACATTTCACCAACACTACATGTCAAAGTCATTTACATAACAAAAACATGAATCTACAAACAGCAGGAAACATTACATTGCAGTGGCAAAATGCAAGAATCGATGAAAAGCTGGAATACAGTACACTTAAAGATGTTCCCATTTTTATTAATCAAAGGGCAGATTAGTTCATATCCTTCATTTTAGCACTGAATTTTACTTATTGGTAAAAGTTAAGGGGCTAAATATCAAGTCTTTCATCTAAACAGTTTCTGTTCTATTTTGCAGGTACTGTTTTGTGTTGGTTTGTCACTCAAGATGCCAATACATTATAGAATACTGTAAAAAAAAAAATGTAATAAATTTTAAAAAATCAGGGGATCTGAATACATTTAAAATACATTAAGTTTCATTGGGTCCATTCAAAAACACTTCTGAAAAACCTCTACTCTTTCTGCAGGATACCAGCGTCCGACACACGGAGGGGGAACTAACATTGGAGACGTTTTCAGATGAACTGAGGGAGATGAAGAAAATTATTACTCTTCTCAACACCGATAAGCAGGAAGAAAAGAGAGGCTATTGGACCAAACTGGCTGGAAGAATCAACAAGATCTTTGCAATGTGCTATGTGATATCCATCATTGTATTCTTAGCCATAATATTTTCATTGTGGACAGCAGATGAAGATGTAATTTGCTAAAGTTAAACACTTCCTGGTTAGATAAACATGTAGAGATTGCTCTGCCTCTCTTTTATTAAATGAAACATTTCACAAACTGAAGGTTTGTACATAGAAAAACAGGTGCAAACAACGAGACTTATGAAACAATCTGAGTGTGTCTATATTTAGCATGTTAAGCCATTGCAGGTGTTAAATGTTGAGTGATATCAAAATAAAAATGAAAGTCATACAGTGTGATAAGAGTCATAGAACCATATGTGTATGATGGGAAAATGAGGATGGAATAATAGGTTGATATATTAACCTATTAGCAGGTTAATATCAACAGCAATTAATGAGCTGAATCCTAAATTTCCAACTAAATATTAAGTAGGTACAAAAAATTATGTTTAAAGACCTCATCTTTACCCCCAAAAATATTTGATATTCATTGGAAAGATAAATATTACACTAATGCAGCTATTATAATGTCAACTTTAAGCCAGGAACTTCAGATTCTAGACATATGATTTTAGTTACAGCTAAACCTCCACAGGTCACAAGACCACAGCAAAGACAGAAGGATTCACAACGAATCCTTCTTAGCTCATTGAGAAGAGTTTGGTTTGTCCCTCAGCAGAGAATCAAACCAAACCAGCACACCAAGAGGCCTGGCGTTGGCCTTCAACAAACAACGTTAGCATCAGCAGCGTAGCAAAGCAAAACCCGCAACTGCTCTTACCCCGAGATGTCTTCTGGACCCACCATTGGAACAGTTCTTTGACTTAACCAACCTTTGATGGGTCAGGCGGATCCGCCAGCCACTTACTGAATAACCAAGGCAGCCATTTCAAACATGGCGCTCCTGCAAAGGCGCTCCTACGAGGCGTCAAACGAGGCCTCGATAAACTCTGACGCGATTTCAGTCGGATTCACAAAAATTTCAGTCACAAGGCTGAGCGTCCACTCGCATTCCGCTTCTTGGGAGATCAGAAAATAAATTTTTTAAAATCCATGTCAAGTGTCCTATAATTTTATGGCTTCCTACACTTGAAAAGGAGGACTTGAAGACTTCAGGAATTCACTCAATCTTTTTTATTTTCACCAATGAGTGAGAATCAGTGAACAGAACAGGTGAAAAACCTACAAAATATTTTAACATACATTTTAGACATTTGGTTCAAAGTTAATAATTTATCTTAATGACTAATTTAAATTTTTAACCTTAAACATACATTTCTTTTACAATTTTAACCATAAATTCACAGTATTAAATTATTAAATTTCATGTTTGGTTTAGTTTGAATCAAACAAATCCACACACTTTAGAATTACAGTTTTTTTTTCTTTTCTTAGGACATAAAGTTTTTTACATTAGATATCGTAACATACATTTAGTGGAACCAAACTATAAACTAGCAGTGCAAACTGTTACTTCAATAAATTCTTCATTTCATTTCTCAAATCTAAAACTACAGTCAAATTACATTCAATTGAGCCCAGTTAGTGGCTTACCGGTAGTCCTTATAAGTCCTTTTCCATGAAATGCTGCTTTGGAGGCTGTGTTTGCCTTCCTCAGCTCTGTTACAAAACCAGTAAAGTGGTTAGTGGATTCCTTATATACCTGAGTTGAGGGTGCTGCTGATTGGGCCAGATTTCCCTCACCTGCTGAGAAGCGCTGCAGAGTGGCATGCTAATGTGTGTATGTGTGTGTGCACACACAAATGTCTATTCATGCACCCACAACTGAACTAATGAGCAGATCTGCGCAACAATCCAGGTCCCTCAGTTCATGAATATCAGATCGACAGTTTCTAGCCGCATCTTTTTTAAAAACGCTCACGCAGAAGCTGCGTGATATTTAAATCCAGCCTGCCGCATGCGCGTCAGGCTCATTGATAACAAGAAAGGCGCCATTCACTGTTACCAGATTTGACATTTTCCAGTTCAAACACAGATAACTAAACCTGTAAAACCTGCCCACCTGCAAAGAGAGTATGAATCTAAATCTCTAGTTAAACTCATGTTAATAGCATTATATGTTTTATTCCTGTTTTATTCCCCATTATGTTTGTAGAATTTAGAGAAACAGCAAAATTTGTTTCAAATTCAAACACACATTAATAATACAAGTTTTCCCTTTCCAACAAATATAAATATTATCTGCAAATAAAACCAAATCAAATGAGACCAAAGCCTCCCTTTAGCCATTACTAAGAAATTAGTTTTTATATCATTCACAGTCTAACAGTGACAAGCTTTGAGTTAAAACTTACTTTTCCCAATATCATTCTAGAGCCATGAAAATAAAAATTCCCAAAATGAACAAGCATATTTTTAATATGCTTCACCACAGATGACAAACAGTAGTTAGAATATTCTGTAAAAATGTATTTCAGTAAGTCAAGTTTTTATGTCATTACTGCTTCAATAATTATAGAAACCCTGACTGATTCTCCATCAGTCAGGGTTTCTATAATTCATTAAATTTGCTCTCTGATAAAGTCTTGAGTTTATCCGTCTTATTTTTGGAATCTTAACTGCGCCAGATATTAGCTTAAGCATTTCATGTTTCTGCTGATAAATAGACAAATAACCCAATCATATCATAGAATTTGATTAGGGATGAGGTTCTCCCACCCCTTGCCTACGTAAGATTTGGTCGTGTAATATTTCTGCAGTGATCTCATTTGCACACTTGCTGTTCAACCATCGTAGTGCCTGGACTTCATAGAAATGTTGCGCAGAGATTTCATTCTTCACTTCCTCCTCATAGGTATTATTATTATTATTATTATTATTATTATTATTATTATTATTATTATTATTATTAAAAACCTAGAACAATATGTCAGGGTTGTGTTGCTGTGGAATCTGTTTTCTAGTTTACTGTGTTCTCATTTTTATTTGCAATATTTCACTAATAGCAGAAGCAGCTTCCATCCCCTATTAAATTATTCTTATTTTATGAATCTAAAGTTTTGTTTTTGATAGTGGTGGTTTTTGCAAAGAAATTCTGAAACAGTTGGATCTGTGTAATGTTATCTTGCAAGGCTGAAAGTGGTTTAAACAGTATTTACCCATAAAGGCAGGTTTCTTTATACTTAAATTTATTTATTTTTTTTACCATTGCTGTATTATACGGTAACTACATCAGAACTGGACGGTCTTGTCAGACTCGGGGAAATGTAAAAAGCATTGTTGTGGTTAACCATAAGTGCACGTTTACAGTAGAACATTGGACATTTAATTGATAAAATGTGAGCTCTCTTTGTATTGATCAGGAGAGACTCATGCATTATCAATTAATTTCAAGCTCACAAGTAAATAACACAGAACACACTGTAATTTATGACAGAAATATTTGCATTTTTCTGCCATTGTGCTCGGATCTTTCTTGTCTGTTTGTGTTTGAAGTTGTAGAAGTGGCTTCCTCTGAAAGAGTGTGTAGTTATCAGGAGGTCTTAAACTACCTGAACCTGAGCAGAGGAAATGAGCTGTTTTCCTTGACCCGACCTGTAAAAGATTTCAGGAAAGCCACAAAGGTCCATATGGAAGTATTGCTCTATGCTATCCTGGATGTGGTAAGTTGGGAAACTGCCAAACTTCATATTTCTGGGTGATAAATATGTGCAAAGTTAAGTTAGTTTTTCCTTCAACTATCACTGGAATAACCCAACCTTACAATTCAGACGTTATACTTTTTGTTGTTGTGTCTATCATTTGCCAGGATTTATATTTCAGCATCAGTGCTGAAACTGAATTCAAAACAGTAAATGTCTGTAGAAATAGTCACAAGAAGGAAATAGCTAAACAAGTCATTGCAATATAACTGCAGAAGCACTTTCAAACTCTTTTCTAATATGCTACATATGCTTTTATATACTGTATATATGTATATATATATATATATATATATATATAGCTTGCATGTGAACTGAATAAACAAGTCACTATGTCAGCTGTCATATCGTTTCTCATGTTTTCTTCTTTTACACTAGCAAAGATAAAACATTTTACAACTGTGCCACCTTTTAGTGAAAATACAGTACATGCGTTTTTAATTAATTTAATTAGGAAGCATAATGGTCATTTTAAATATTTTTTTGACACCAATTTGCTTTTTTGCAGAGAGAGATCGACCAGACATTTGTACCATATGTTTGGATAATTATGGTGAGTGTCATCTTTCACTAACATTTCTCTGAGTAACAAAATTATAATTAAGGTAATTATAATTTGTAGACTATATGAATGACAGGTTTCTCCAGTGGAGACTCAAATTAAGGTCAACACAAAAACTGCTTTCGGAGATCCTTCGACTCAATTTTGGACCTCAAGCTTTCCCAAATTTTTATATTTCCAAATTTTGTGTAGTATTAAAATTTGTGATCACATTCCTTACTTTTCTCCGTAGCACTGGCAGAATGACTTCATTTCCTGGGATTCCAGTAAATTCTGCAACATCACTAAGGTTACTGTTCCCACAGATATTCTGTGGAAGCCAGATCTCACCATTGAAGAAATGTAAGTGCACTGTGTGGATATGCATGCACTTGCTCTATTTAAACAAACGGATATACCAAACGTCTGAACGGTGACAATACCAAGAGCACAAGAAATGAGTAGAGAAGGAGAAAAATAATGACAAAGACAAGAAAATCTGTCGGACACAGGAGACAACTAACACAAAACTCATGCAGCTCTTTAATGAGTCCTCAAAGTGGAGAATCCCCAGGGGGTCAGCCTGGTGGCTGGCAGACTGGTGAGGTAATTGAGCCTTTCTAAGTGACTCAGTCCAGTCATTACAATCTGGTGCAGGATATCAGATGAGGAATAAATCACGTGAGCGAAACATTTGTTGTGTTTTGTTGTCAACAGAAAATAAGTAAATAAAGATAACTTTTACGGCACTTTCATGGCATTTTGCACTATCATGTGCTTCTTGGAGAACAGGAAGAATCAGCTACTCGGGAATAGGAAGGAAAAAACAGACAGAAACTCACATGAGTCACATGATTATGTGAGTTTCTGATCACGAAACTCACATGAAACGAAGGGATCATCACATTGACAAGCAGGGAGTTTAAAATGTACATGTAACAAATAACTGTGAAAGAGTTTCATCTGCAGCATAGAGCAAGTACTGGACTGCAGAAAGCATAAAATTTTGTCAACTTAGAATGATGATCGCCCTGCTTCTCTTCACACATGTTTCAAAATACTTGACTACAACCAGCAGATAAAGTCATTTAAGTACATTGGGTACAAAGCTTTCCTTCATGAACAAAATGAGTAGGAAAGGGTTAGTGTGTTAAATATGAGTCTGAGCTGGAAAATGTCACCATAGGTTCACATTTGTACACAACCAAAAGAAAAGAGCAGAGTGGTAGAAAAATAAGAGATGAAAGTTATAACGTCCACTGTCTCATGCTGGCTGACAAAGTGTTGCTTTGTCCTGACTGCATGTATCACAAATGAAATATTTCTGTTTTGCAGGACAGAAAGGGATAAAGCCCCTCCAAGTCCTTACCTCACCATCACCAGCGATGGTACAGTCTTAGTCCAGAATGATCAGGTGCTGGTCAGCACATGCATGATGCAGGTTTACAAATTCCCATTTGATGTTCAGAGCTGCACTCTCTCAATTAAATCAGTTGTTCACTCCAGTAAGTCAGTTTTAAGCTGTTCTTCTGTTTTTCAATTGTGTTTATATTTTCTGTGATTACCAGTGCTTCAGTGCTGATTATGCGAGTCTTTACAACATATAGTTCAAACTGTACAAGATAAAAATTAAATCAGAATGAACTTTTCCTTCTTTAGCTCATTGAGGATCACCAGCAATTTTAAAGCACTGACTTCTAGATGAGATAATGAGACAGAGGATGTTTTTGATTCAACTCTAAATAATCCCTTAGATTATCGTCCAGCTGCTCGCACAGATGATGTTAAAGTTGCTGTTAAAGTACCGGTGCCTGCCAGGTCCATTTCACCGAGTTAAAACACTTTTTTTCTCTTCAATTCCAGTTGAGGAAATTAACCTGTTGCATTCCTTGAACTCCTCAGTGACTACAAATTGGTCACGTGAGTTGATGAGCACGCAGTATGAGTGGTTGTTTGTTAACATGACAGTTACCACCAAAACGGTTAAACCGTTTGGATCCCAGCAAGACACAATTATTTACACTGTAAGTAAATGGTGACTTCGTGTGTTTACAGTGAGTCTGCATCTTCTTTTAAAATGATGGATATTGTTAATGTCTGCAGCAGCTGAGGGAGTGTTACAGACTGGATAATAAATGAATAATGAATGAATCATCTTTAATTTTCTGTATTATTTTCACTGTTATCTACACTGTATTTGTTTTCTCTTGATATCTCCATGATCTTTAACTTTTATCTGGATTCTTATTTCCCTTCCTTAAACCTGTCACAGCAACTAGAGAAAATCATTGACATGCAACATTTTGCTTCACTAGTTTTCTAGTGTAGAATATCTTATTCAGCCATTTACAGATGTAACACATGGCGCTGTCCAAACATCTGCTTTACAGATCTATATGAAAAGGAGATCTATACTCTACATCGTCAACTTCCTGCTGCCTGTCCTCTTCTTCTTGTGCCTGGATCTGTTCTCCTTCCTGATCTCGGATAGAGGCGGTGAGAAGATCAGCTTCAAGGTGACGGTGCTGCTGGCCGTCACCGTGATGCAGCTCATTCTCAATGACATTCTGCCGTCATCATCGGACAAGATCCCACTCATTGGTAAATGGATCATACCTGCTATCTTACAGAATGCAGCTGGGGTTTTACTTTTACGTTCATTGGTTCTGAGATTTTAATAATGTAAAACAAAAGTTCTGGGAAGATGCATGGAATCAAAATGGATTTTAATTGTGGGGTTTTAAAGATAAAGTTGAAAAGATTCTCAACTTTTTTTCCTTCCAAAATGGATTCAACATACAATTTCAATGAGTTAAAAACAAAAAATAATCATACAAATATCAAACTGCAACTGGACTTTTGTAAAAATATGCAAATTGTGTTTTAAAAGACGTTAACCAGGTTAACATTAGGGTTTTGGAAAGGCCTTCCCAGATCCCCAATCTCAGCACAACTGAACATTTGCTGATTATCTGTCAAAATCATGTGGAAAATGGGAATAAAACAAGAGGATATTTTTTTAATTACAGTTTACTTCTGTAATGAACTCGTTTCACACTGTTTTTTTATGTTTAAAGTTTTGAATAACTTGTTTCAGCAGCTTGTCATGTAGTTTAAGTTGTGATTTCTTCATTTTCACCGTCTTTATGATGACCTCTCCCCAGCCGTCTACTGCATTGGGATTTTTGCGCTGATGTTCCTCAGCCTCCTGGAGACAATTTTGATGATGCATCTGATGGACATCGAGTCTGAATTCCAGGAAAATGAGATGAACAAACGACACAGTTTGGAAGACGGTTGTGGAGACAGTCAAGATAGAGACGCCAACTACCAAAGCTGTGAGAAAGGTAGGAGTAGCAGCCTGTGGGCTCTTTTAATTAGTGAGCTCTAAAACACAAATTTAACACCAAGACAAAATTTAGTTGAACAACTAAAAATTCAATTTAAATTTATTTAGAATATGCTTTTGTCTGATATTTTCTATACATATTCAGTACAATCTGGACCCAATTGAGACGATTCATTTCAATCTGAACACTGCAGAATTTGATCAAGATGTCAAAGAGAACTTGAAGTTTCCGAATTGTACACTTATTAAAAACTTATAGTAAAACTACGGTTATGTTTCTATATTTCAAGTTAATAGAAAAGCACTTACAACACAAATGAAGGTCTAAACTACGAGTCTGTAGGAGGAAGAAAGTCCTTATTATTGTTTTCCTTCCAAATACTCTGAAATCATCACAAATGAAGACACAATGTGCTTAATCTGTTTCCTCTAGAAGAGAAGAACTGGCCTGGGTGTTCATGTATCTGTGGTATGTCTGCAAACAAGATATCAACTGACCTGCGGCAGGTTGGTATTAGACCCCCACTGGATTTCAGGTTCAACTCACGCTCAAACCACGCTTGAGTTTCGTATTTCTCATAGTTTGTTGAGTCAGACAACTAAAAAAAACTCATAAAGTGGCCTGCTGTCTAATTTAATTTTTAGAATCTCAGTTTTTAACCAGATCATCATCTTTCCAGGGTTGCAGCAGCCGACTGACGGAGCAGCTGCAGGAGTTTGAAAACTTCTCAGACGGGCTGAAGGAGATGAGAAGGATGCTGACTCTGCTTGTGAACAACGCCAAGGAAGAGAAGAAGCCTGGCTTTTGGACTAGAAAGACTAAGATCATCAACCAAGCTTACTTTATAGTCTATGTAACAGCTTCCAGCTTGTTCTTGGGCTTCATGTTTTCCACCTGGACGGCTGATGAATAAGGTTTCTGTTTCAGGCTTAGATTCATTTAGTTTTAGTTTATGCTCATTGAAAAGTGAACTTGTTTTGATATAGTTATTTATATGCCCAGTAGGTATCAGTTGAACCGTTAAGGTTCCTCAGTTAGTGATGATTTGGAGCTATGACATCTTGAGGCCGTGATTGACAATTATCTGAGAAAATTGAATTTGGGGTTTTTACTGGAAGTAAAACAGCGTCAACAAAATGAACAGGAAGAAACATACAATGTATACATACATAAATGTGTCTTGTGTGTTATGATTATACGAATTTCACCTTTTAATCTAAATTAAATGCAATGACAAATCAATATTGAAATGCAGCTGTATTTTAAGAAATAACCTAAAAATATGCAAACATGATATACATGCACATTCAAAAAGAACTTAAATCTGATTGAAATAGATATCCAGCATCTTTTATTTTAGTAAAATCAATATCAAAAGAATGTTTATATTTCAGCAAACAGCTAATTACATTGTACGCAACAGCTAACTGAAGGCTATTCATCTTGTCTTCATCATAAACTGAATGAGCAAATGCAGATCATGAGAAGCTCATGTATGTAAAATAAATTTAAGCTAACTTCATTACAATCTTCAGGGCAACAACCTCACAGCCAGCAACCTTTTAACAATATGTTGGAATAAAATCCCTAAAATTCTTTATTTTTTTTTTATATGAACAGTTTATGTGGTTATAAAGTGATAAAGACCGAATAAAACCCACCTCCTCCGATACATACAAACTGCGTCCAACACCATAAATACTACAGTCAGATTTAGAATGCAATCAAGTTCCAGTGAGTGTCTCACTGTCACACTGGTTCACAACAGTGTCTTTTTGTGAAACACACTCATACACTCACAGCATCCCTGACACAAAATGAGCATCAACTTGCGATGTCTTTCACGGGGATCGGCCTCGGCACTCCTGGGCCCTGAACTGGAGCTGGAGGTCGTGCAGGAGCCTCGTTTGCTTCCCTGGTCCAGTAATCCAGTTCTCCGTACCTGAAACTGACAGTATATTTGGGCTCAGTGAAAGCTGTAAGTTGTGCAGTGAAGAGCTTTAATTAATCTATACTGTTTCCCATTCTTCCATAGATCGAAAACTTTTAATTTTACCAACTGGAATTATAAACACAATTTGATTAAACTGCATTAACTGGAGCAACGTTGGAATGAATTTAAATAAATTTGAATCTGCACTGATTTGATTACATATTTTAGTTATTTTGCTAAGTAAAAAACCTTGAGATGATTTTTGTGAATCATCAACTTGATAAAACATAAGTGAATTAATACAAAATTAATTAATTCGCAGATATTAAGTATGTTTTTAAAAATAAAATGCGTACCCTGAAATGGGAGCAGAGGTCACTGATGGAACTGGAGGCTAAATATAGAAACACACAAAAAGAAAACAAGAAATATCCAGTTAAGATATGCATAAACCAAAAAGCAAAACAGGAAGATATGAACAGAAACATTTCTGACAAATGTCTTTTAAATAAAAAATAAAGCTGCTGCTGCTGCTGTGACTACCTTGAAATGTAAACTTACCCTTTTGGGTGGAACTTGTCTTGGAGGCTGAATCGTCACGTCTGTTTGAACGTTACCATTTGTTGGTGCATTTGCATTTCTGTTTCCTGTACTGCGTGGTCTTTAAACAAAAAAAAAAAAAAAAAAAAGAAAGATTTTCTTAAAAACATCAACATTTTAAGAGACTAAATGAATGCGTGTTGTAAGTTAGACAGTTTTTGATTTTACTTTTTTCTTCGTTTCAAGCAGACGTTTAGGGAATCCCTCTTGAACATGAAGAGCAGCACCAGAACGCCAGCGACGAGAAGAGGGACAACCAACAGGAAGAAGATCAAGAGCCCGTTCCTGAGGGAATAATCTGAGGCAGCAAGGAAGAACAGCAGTCTTTCAAGTCTAAAATATTACTGTGTATTTCTGAGAAATAATTGTACTTTCAGGTTTCAAAAAGTTTTCAAAAAGACAAAATTCTTCTCCAATGATACAGCAAGAAACGAGACAGGCAACATTATGAACAAATGAAACGGCTCAGTTTTAATCGACATCTGCTAAACATTACTTTTTGGTTAATAGTTTATCAATATAGTTGAAATCAATTAATAAAAAGACTAAAACTGTTATAATAATCATTCCAAAATAAAGCATAGATTAAAACTCTGTGCAAATGACCTTGAAATGATCCTACAACTTTGCATGTCCATTTAAAAAATTTAAATGTACCTATCATAGCAGGACCGCTGTCGACGCTGCCGCCTCGGCCTGCTTTGTTGCAGTTGGGTGGAGCCCAGCCGTTGTCACAGTGGCAGTGTCCCTGATCGTTGCACACCTGGAGAGTGAAAAACAGCCAATAAAGTGTCTGGCATTTCAATATTGACTGATAAAAGAGTTCATAAAAAGTCAAAGGCTTGTTTTACTCCTCGTCCACTGCAGGTGGTCTGTGCATCGCAGCCCAGGTTTGGGTCCAGAACTGATGCGTTCACACACTTGAAGTCCACACAGGTCTAAAGTAGAGGATCGAAAACATCCAGTCAAACTTAACCTGCCATTTCATTTCATTTCCGTCTCTTTAACAGAACATTTTAAATATCATTGGCTCACCTTTCCTTTGTCGCACGGACTACCGGATTTAACATAAGCTGGATCAAGCACATCGGTTCCAAGGTTGAAGTCTGCATTGATGCATTTGGATCCCTGAACTATCTCGATGCTGATTTGGGCACCAGCAGGGTGGTTGTTTAAATCCACGTTAGTGCACTGCACCTTTCCACATTTGGCATTCCTGAGAAAGAGATACGAATATTTCTATTTTATTCAAGATTTGCAGTTTACGTGCATTTTGGTAATTCAAATAAAAATGTGATTCTTATTGCAGAAATCAATAGCCAGCTGAAGAAAACCAAAATCTCAATTTCCACATAAATAAATAGTTAAGACCAATAAAAAAATATTTTTCATACAGAAATTTTATGGCCTACAAAAAAAACTGATACCCTTTCAAGTGGAAAAATTAGTATAAAAATCTGCATTTCTATTTTTTCAGATGTGTCTGTTTTATTTTGTATCCATGTAAGAGGTTTTCTAAGCACATGGAGTTCAAGAAGCATGTGCATTTGAGCGTCAGATGACAATCACAGAGTTCAAGGAAGGTTTACCGTAGGTGTCTATGCAAGTTGTCAAGTGGTTTTTATTAAGTTTTCCCTCTTATGGTTACTTTTGCAATATGTGTGGGAGTCAAAACAGGATGTGGTTTTAACTGGAATCTGTGCAGCTGTGCTGCTGGCTCCTCTCTACTCGTCTGCCTTCGGCGACAGAGCCTTCGAACGCTTCAGGCCTTTAAAATAAAAAATTTAAAGACAAAGATTGATCTTACTCATTTCTTAACAGTTTCTCTACCCTTTGGTTCATCATTTCCACGGCACCTTCACAAGGAGGTTAAGCCTCCTTGAGAAGTGATTGCTTCATTTCTAAAGAAGCATTCAGTGTCCAAAGCATGAACTTTCAGTTCCTGTGTTTCTCCTTCATCAGTCGTCAGAGGTGCTTTACATGGGCTGTGGGAGGAAAAGAAAACCTCAACTGTTGTTCTGTGGTCTACGTTTGTCTGTTTTAGAGGGAAGTAAAATTTGCATTTTACTTGTAAGTCAAGGTTCCAGAGATTGGCGGCTATCTTTAAGTTTCTTCTGCGAGTTTCTGTCATCTGTTAGTGCAGGTCTGTCTGACGAACTTCATGCTGCCATCTGCCAGAAAGCTTCAGTTCAATGAGGTTTTCATTTTTCAGCAATACTTACGACTTTCCCACAATGTTAAAAGTACCAAATCCCTGCTTTGATGTCTGGGGAATTTCTAATTAACTAAAAAATATCTAGGAAAAGATGAGACACTTGCCCAAATATACACATGAGTTTAAAGCTGCTATTAAAGGCCCAGGCCTCCTGATCACCTCAGTTCACGCACAGGGTGATTCCTTCTGAAACATGCCGCACTGATGCAGCAAGTCACGACAAGAAATTACATACCGATATGTCTTTTATGCACAGAAAACATTATTTTAATGTGTTGTATGAGGCAGGTTTTGAATTATGCTACTGAAAAGGACCATTTTCTGGGTGACATTTTAATTTACTGACCCGCACCTGAAACTTTCAAACTTCAAGTACTTACGCCACGGTACATTTGTTGTAGCCTCCACTGCTGGTGATGCCACAGTTCCCAAACACGTTCCCCTTTACATTTTCATATTCAAAGCAAATATCATCTGCCTTTTTTGCACCTGTTGAAAAAGGAAAGTATCAAATATTAGCAACAAGTGGAGAGATTAAGCTACTAAACAAGAGAACAAAACATACGTCAACCATTTCAATTCTTTACAAAAATAATAAGAGAGCAAGAAGTGACCAGCACAAGTAATGACATAAACCACATTGATTTCTCCAACGATTACAGCAGAACATACCTGATCCGAACAGATTTAAACACTGGTAATCGTACGTCTGGCAGCGTCCTTCGTAGCAATAGGCTGCCTCGTTGCTGCAGGGCAGCCCATCCATGACATAAAAGTCTGAAGGACAAAATCCAGTTTTGCCGTCACAATACTCTGGAAGGTCGCAGACGTCGGCTGACTTTCTGCACTGAGTTCCAGACACTTTGATCTACCAGAGACAAGGAAGTAAAATTAATCACTTTGACATGGCAAGGACAAAAGAGCTGAAATTTCACCTGCACTGGAACGGCTTGCAGACCTGACACTTGTCACAGCAGCTTCCATGAGCGCAAGAGGAACCACGAGTCAGTTTGCAGGTGGCAGCGTCACAGCACTCGTTCTTACATTCCTGTATGAAATAAAAAAGGAACAAACTATAACAGCATACTATACATACAAAATGAACTATATTTTAACTCTGAAATATTCACACAATAAGTCAGAACACCTAAAAAAAAAGAATATGTGGAAAATCTCCTTCATAGATAGACTACTTTATTGATCCCCAAGGCATAGCATACAATAATAACAAAAAATAAAACGAAAACAAAAATACATCACTTGCATGTTTTAGGAAACTTTAAAACGGAGTTGCCTTGATATATATTTTTTTTTATACATTTCTTTTTTCCAAGGTTTTTTTTTTTGTGGGCTCCAGTGGCCCTTATTCGAAAGTCGGCTGACAGGAAAGAGGGCAAGGAGAGACGGGAAGACATGCGGCAAATGTCGCCAGGTCCGGGAATCAAACTGAAACAACTTTAAGTTGCGTAAACAACTTTAAGTTGCATAAACAACTTTAAGTTGCGTAAGCAACTTTCGGGAACTGAAGGAACTGCTTAAAAGGGAAAGAAACTTCAGAAAGTGACAGACGGAAATGTTGGGAATTGTTGGCAGAGCAGCAACTTAAAGTCAACATTAAAAGCAAAGAACACTTTTGCAATGTCAGATTCTCCAAAAGACAATCGATTGCCTCAATCAACGATTAATTGACAGTCAGACCACAGTTTATGAGACTAAATGTTTCTGTGTCAGCAGCACAGGAGAACCACAGAGCACTATGCTCTCATCAATCCTTTCCACTCTGAAAGGAATGATAACAAGTCTAAGTCCACTGCTCAGCATAAATACTCAGATGACAAATCAGATGTACAAGAATTTGAGTATAAATAACTTTATGACCTTTTTGTTTCCTGTGTGTAAATGTTAACAAAGCAGGAGATGATTGTATAAATAAGGAGAAGTAGCAATAGGTCAAACACTATTTCTGTCATGGAAGAGGATCTGGCTATGATAAAGGAGCATAAGTGTCTCATTTCTCTGTTGTAGGAAGAAGTAAGAAACTTCTACTTCATACCATATTTTCATATGGACCCTCATTATTTAATAAATCATTTAATAATGATTTAATCATTATTAAATCAAATTTTTAAAAAATCCATTTTATCTGGCCTTACATATGTCTAAGTATATACCTTCATACCCACACACTCATATGCTTTAGCCTCAATTTACATAAACACATTAGTGCTAACTCTCCTCCTTATATTTCCTTAAGTTGTATTAAATGTTGACTTTGTACGGCACTCCCATTGAAGGCTGAAGTCTTCCATTCCTGTTGCTTGAGGAGATCTTTTCTGCTTGAAGCCAGTGCAGAGGCAAGGTGTGACTTGCCTCTGACTGTTGCAGTGAATTATTACTTGAAAGTGCTGGCAGCACTCTAATTGTTCAAGCACTGGCAGGAGCCCAACTACGCAATCTGCTCTTGTTATCAAACTCCTCTATGTCATACTTGGAATCAAAATATGCTGCCAACAAGATATCTACTCAGATACCTATAAAGGTTCTGAGCATGCTCAGTCAGTGTAGGAACTGTGTTTGTGACCTAACTGAATATATCTTCAAGAACCTGGAAACACTGTCCATGTTCTGGTTGATTTTTAACTCCTCACTCTTGTGTTTAATAGGTCAGAAGAAGGCGTAACTTTGACCTATAAACCATTATTTGATTTAGTTAAATTCAATTCAGTGATATACTTTGATGTGTGAATTACTGTCCTTAAAAAAGGCTACATCTACACAGTTTCTTTGTCAAATTTACACAGTATGCACATTTGTTACTCTCCACTAAAGCTTCTGTGCACCAGTTACTGAAGTCCAGAGAAACAAAGGACAATTTTCTAACTTCTTTACCTCTTTTGTGCCACAGTCGCATTCTTCTCCTTTGTCCAGGCGTCCGTTGCCACATTCAGCGGTGCCAATCACGTCCGATGCCGAAGGTTGATTTCTAAGACACACGCCTCCCCCACGGAGAATCAAAGCCTCAAAGTCCTGCTCACTACATTGACTGAACTGGACGGCACCACTACAAAGTAACAAGGAAGAAACAAACAAAGTGGGTTAGAGTGAAAGCAAAGTAATGTTTTAATATGAAAGAAATATAGACAAAGCGTACAATAGGTGGATAATGTTTTACCTGGCGCCTCCTGACATGATGCAGCTTTTCCCATCACAGGAGCAGCCACTGGCGTCGTGATTCATGCCCAGGTTATGGCCCATCTCATGGGCCACCACCGTGGAAACAAAATTCAAGTTGTCGTTGCTGTACTACAAAAGTAAAGCGTGGTGTTTAGGTAAAAGCCTTCTGCACAGGTTTTTAAAAACATGATCCATACTGAAACATTCTGACAAACACTCATTGCAAGAGAGCTGGCAAGAATTCGGTTGTAAGATTTTGCCTTTCACAATAAAAACACATTTAGATCTTGCATAGTTCTTAAAATTTGATAAAAATAATTTAAAAGAATATTACATGAGTTTATTTGTTACGGAAAGCTCGGCTAACACTGTGTAGAAAAGTTAATTTTACTGCTTCCATAGGAACTGAGAAAACAACTGGATTTTACAAAGCAAAGGTATTTTTTAGCCAATTGAATAAAAGACATTGTTTTGGCAGTCGCCAGGTTTTGGTGATGCATCACTGTTAATGATTCTAGGGATGTCTGCCTACTCTTTGCTACACTGTCAGCAGAGTTTTGACAGGTTTTGACCTTCACTGCACTTACTAACAATATAAATTTGGGTCCTCATGCAGCTCGGTTGCTCAGTTTCGTTTCAAGCAGGCGAGCAGACATTTTCTCGCTTATATTTTCTCGTTTTTGAAGGTCAGCATGCATCTGCAATACATTAACTGCATAACTTCTTGTCTTTACAATTTTGAACAGCATTAACGAGGTCATTCTGCCCCATCCAAGGAAACAGGTGCAAAGGTTAAAAGTTTTGAAATGACTATGTAATTATGCATTAGATAAGAAAGGTTTATGAATGCCAGTCAGTTTGAAGCCTGCCTAACAAAGTTGCTCCAAATAAGTACTGGATTTTATTTTTTATCTGTGTTAAACCCAAAAATGGCAATTCAACTGAGTTTCTAACTTTTTATTGTATATAATAAAAAACATGAAATCAAAGCTTTATTTTAGTGGTTTAATACCAAGATCAATAAATCAGCATGAACACAGCATATTAAAGGTGTAGCATGGCGGTGGAAGGTTAATGATATGGGCTAGTTTGGGAGTCACATAATGCAACTAAAATGATTTAAGCAGTCACAAGATCCTTAGAAAACCAAAGTACTCCACTCTGAAAAGTGAAGGTATCCATCAATCAGATGAAATCTTATCAAAATAAAGCTGTGAAGCGGAAAGCTAAGCAAACAAGAGCACCAACCTAAAGCAAAATTGCTAAATAAATAAAAAGCTGAGGCACTGCAGTCACTAATCCAAACTTGACTGACATGTTTGCAACAAAACCTCAAGCAAGTTGTGCGAAATAGATGCAAGCAGTCCTGAAAAACTGAAATCATGCAAGCCAAGACTAGAAAAATACTCCTTCATAATGGCATGTTAAACTGATACGGTGTTATCAGAATAACTTTATGTAGTTCTGCAGATAAACTACCAGCCATTGAGTTAATGGGTGTACTTAGTTTTAACGTTAGTTTTTGCATTTTTGATTCCAACTCTTTAAATCAAGCAATAGTGTAATTACTATCTGCAACAGCTATTAATTCACACACAGTCAAATGTCAATCAGAGTGCCAAAACCATCTAATGAATGTGGTAACCTAAAGAAAGAAGGTTTGTCATGGAGGTTAGAGGCATTCCAGTCAGACCTGTTTCACTGGTGAGTCACTTAGAGCTTGAGACAGTCAACAGTCTCCCATTAATAAAGCATGCAGTATCAGATTTCCTGTAAAAGCTCGTCGTGTCAAAACACCACTGTGTCAGCAGGCGTTCGAGGTTAAAACAGAACCTACCACGTTAATTCCTCCGGAGCTTGCAACGGAGCAGACGGTGCCAACGAAGGCCATGCCCAAAACGCCACCGCCGTATGCCCCGGACCGACCACTGGCAGTCACATGGAGAAATAAACAAAGCTAAAGTCTTCTCTAATAACCTCAGGCACAGACAGAAACCTAAATGAATGGTTTCTGCTAATAAATTAGTGAAAACAGCGAATGTTACTTACACAATGAGCTGACCGATGTCATGTCTGATCTTTGGTAACAGAGTACTCTTCCTCCATTTAACAAACTCTCCCAGCACCTCTCCAGCACTGCCTTCCACACTGAAAGGATTACTTTGCTTAAAAATCTCCAGGCCCACAAGCACAACTCGGATATTGAGGGGTTTGTAGTACTAATGGAAAAAAAGAGGCAAATTTATGTTAGCATCAGCAATTATCAGCATAACTGAGGCAATTCTTAGTTTAAAGATTGTAAAGATGCTAAAACTTGTGCAAAGCAGTTGAAGGATAACAAAGATATCGATAAACACAGCAGAAACTCACCCCATCCAGTAGGTTTGCCATTTGCACCATCTCCTCTCTGACTGCTGTTTCATTTTGTTTCTTGTAATTATACTGTTAAAAAAGGTCAAATGTTTACAAAAATAAACCACATTCTCAACAATAAAATAAATATTATTAGAGGCGACACATTTATTAACATTTAATGTATCTACGTTTTTAGTAGGATAAAAACTACAGAATATTGAACTGATGTTACACAAAGTGTCTAGAAGTTGAAGGACACCGACTCTTATGAACTAGAGTTGCTGCTTTAGATGAATATCTCTGTAGTTGTTGTTGTTTTATTTATCACTAATCTGCTTGATATGCTTATCAGGGCCCATTCAGAGAGACCAAAGTTTTCTCTGAAAGTGAAAGATCACCTTTGAGAAGATAAACTATGTTGTCTTTCTGACATAATCAACAAAAGCCCAACAATCCGTGACCTTAGTCCTCATGGTTCATAGGATGACCAATCCCTCACATCCTGTTCCTCCCGAACTCAGAACCAACAAGTTCTGCAATGACTTTGCTGATTTAGTAAAGTAGCTTGACTATGCTCCCCGAGGCTTCAGAAGCATCATCTAGATTATTGAATCCCTTAATCTGGTGCATCCAAGATTAAAAAAAAAAGAAGTTTCAGTTTTGTTGCTTCAAGACTACATGCCCAAGCTTTTTTTTTTTTTTTAGCAATTATTCTCAGAGTCTCTGGTCTCAAGCTCCTAACACGTTTCGACTTCTCTCTGCTTCAGCACACCAGGCTACAAAATAAGCTCTTTAGC
Source organism: Poeciliopsis turrubarensis (assembly GCA_010277015.1). Classification (NCBI taxonomy): domain Eukaryota; kingdom Metazoa; phylum Chordata; class Actinopteri; order Cyprinodontiformes; family Poeciliidae; genus Poeciliopsis; species Poeciliopsis turrubarensis. Next base: position 3,788,310 of record VMRN01000009.1, on the reverse strand, counting down.
AGAGAGCGCTATGGAGCTGGACGGCAGTTTCACCATTTAATGCAAGTGTGTAGAACAAGGATACATCTAAAAGTTGCAGGACTCTGACCACTGATCTAGTCTAATGACAGATAGAAATATTTCTGCGTCACGATAGCCCACTACAGTCACTGAGTGAGTTTGTCCAAAAGATCGAGGCGTAACAGATTCTCCTCCAGCTTGGTGTGGAAAATCGATAGTATATGGATCCATAGTTCACTTAATCCAGGATTGTGTCGTTGGGGCAGCAGCCTCAGTGGGGAGACCCAGACTTTGCTCTCTCTAGCCACTTGGCTAGCCATGAAACATAGTCGCCGTGTCTCATAGTCCCTGTTTGGGTTCCCTTCCAAAGGGACGTGTCTGGAACCCCAAGGTGTCCAGGAAGCATCCTAACCAGATGCCAAACCCGCCTCAACTGGCTCCTCTTGACATGGAGGAGCAGCGGCTCTACTCTGAATCCCTACAAGGAAAACCCAGACAACCTGCAGAGGAAACTCACTTCAGCTGCTTTCTGGAATCTTGTTCTTTCGGTAAAGACCCAAAGCTTGTGGGTGTAGATAATTTTAGAAACTGAGAGTTTCACCATTTGAGTCAGCCGTCCCTTCGTCACAACAGACTAGTTCATTGGTTAAACCAGGATTTGTTTTACTAATAAAACAAAAAGTAAATCATCAACACTCACCCTGAGGTTATCGACGACGAGCACCAACTCTATATAACTGGTTTGAGGCAAAGCGCGTTTTTTCTGTTGAAACAAAAAGGAAAAGGATTCAGACAGAAAGGCCTCCGTTTTACACTTTAAACATTTAGATGTAGAACGAACCCTTAGGAGAGAAGTCATGGACTGGGCAGGCTCAAAGGCTTCATAGTTGGGCGTTGATGTCGCTTCACTAACGACCCCGCAGGTCACTGGCTCAGAGTGAGAGTCTTTCAGGAGGTAGAGAGCGTGCTCGTTGGTGGTGGACGCCGGAACGGGCTCAAGTCCAAATGTCTCATTTTCAAGGAGGATCACACCCCTGCAGAGAAGGAGAAGGAGAGCACAATGAGGAAGGACATGGACCGGTTTCATGGAAGTCCAACGGCTCAGCAATCAAATACGAATGAGTTGGAAGCGATAAACTGCTGGGAATGGCTGCACAATATTGCAAAAACAGAGAGATGATATGCTGATGATCACTACGATGTCTACACAGACCCATATGGGTTGCGGTTAGCCCACATTTTCCTCACACTTCAGCCTTAAACTGCTAATAACCTCTTGGAGTTCCCTGACTATAGTCTCAACCTGAATCTGACAGAGAATGTCTGGAGGGAGATAATAATTAGGACGATTGTGGACGAAATATGGAGCTCATCAACAAAAATACAAGTGGAAACTGCAAAAAGCAGCTCAATGACCAGTGATTGGACCTGACTGCTATAATAAATGTTTAGGATGCGTATAAATGATTTTAAAAATGACATTTAAGAAATTTAATTAAAAGTTTGATGATCTTTCCAGAGTCGGCATTCTTATTTCCTTTGTGGAAGTAAATGTTAATTTCATGTTGTGGAAATGCTTCTTATCATCAGAAAAAGGGAGGCTGGTCACAAGACGTCAGATTTAAAGAACTTTTTGAAATAACAACCATAAAGCAGGCAAAAAATGCACCATTCATTAAGTTCACATTTCTGTATTATTTTTCCATTTGTTGGTCTGACAAAATATTCAAATCACAAAGATCATGTTTTCAACATCTACAAGCAGAAAATCCTCCTACAAACAAAAATAAAGGCTTGACGATGAGCTTTTGTAATTAATTAATTAAGCTACTGAAATAAATAAACTTCAATTGGAATGTAAAATATTCTGCATGCAAATAATCCAAGCAAAAGTAGAAACCTGAGGCCAGAGCATGTGCTGAGCGCAACCACTGAACGTTCGTATCCCTCCACAGACCCATGGTAGTAGCAGTTCACCTGAAAATTTAGAATGATTTAATTTTTTTTCTTAAAGCAGTTCTTATAAGGATTAATGGGAAACTCACCAGTTGTCTTGGATATGAGGTATTGTAGTTACCGCTTGCATCCCGAGAATACTGGACAAAATTGGGGTGTAAAAATTCTCTGAGTAGAAGAGAAAAACAAATATTTCATTTTGAAGATTAAAAATTACTGGTGAATCTTAAAATGTTGTGCTATCATTCAAAATGTAACGTCGTTCTGCAGATAAACTCAAAAAGTGTTACATGTGGGGTTTTTCGGTTTGCTTGTTTGTTTTGAAATTCCGGCTCACTGCTAATCAAAAACACTAATTTCTGTTGTTTAGAACAAGATTTACCCAAGATCTTTTAACACAGCTAAAGAACTCTGAGCATCCTCAGAGACTTTTGGAAAGTTGAGTGGAAGGAAGAACAACCATGATGCGCAGAGTTGAGCTTTCAATCGGAGCAAGCCATAATCACACTTAAACATACACACTGAAAACAAATCACTTTCTCTATTGTGAGTAGAATTGTAGTATAAATCTCAGCTGGATCACTGAAATAACTTCAAAGTTTTTAGTTTTATTAAGATGAACCTCCATTGCCATCAATGTCAGTGATGATGAGTTTGTACCTGTTTTTTTCCAGATGAAGAATATGCTTTTTGTTGTTGATAGTCAGCGTGTAAGATACTTTATCTTCATTTGCCTATGTGAATAAAACAAAAACAAACAGACAAATAATAATTTGTTTAATAATCAAATTACATTCAGTCAGAAAAAGTTAGTGAAAGAACATTTGTAACACCAGGAACTTGCCTCTTTTGTCCCATTGAGGCTCCTGGTCCACCTGTTGTTAATCACTTGTGGTTTTACAATGGAGTATTTGGGCAGTTTTGATGTAAAGCCACTGGAATCTTCTGATGGAAAGGAAACATTGTGAAATACTTTGAATAGCAAATGCTATTCACACGCAATCCGAGCACACACCCGGAACAATTATTAGGTAACGTTTCAATCCAGATCCTATTGATCTCTGTCATAAAACAACTCGATTAAATCAGAACATGCTCTCAGAAGCTGGACAAGCCGGAGAGGAAACACTAAAAATACTTCTGTGACCCGATCGGTCTGAGAGAAATACAGAATTAAAGCGACTTCTCTCTTCCAAAGGGAACCAAACAATTATTTAAGTATCTCTCACCTTTATTTTCTGTCCCAGAAATAGAGACGTGGAGGATAAAGGCGATCAAAATGAGCTTCCTGATAACCATCATGGTGAAATAAAAATGTAAAACATCAGCATAAGGAAGTCTGCTTCTGCTCAGGTGCTCTAGTGGGCGTGGCTATGATAGGTGGGCGTATTACAGGAAAACGAGGAAGACAAAATTATACTTCGGGGACTTTTAAAATTTGTTTTAAAAAGTCACAATGTTTTTAGGGGTAAGGTTTGCAACTGAAACTTTGTTGCAAAGTTTTGCTATGAATCATTCCTTCGGCTGTTTAACACCATTTTGTAGTTGGTGCTGCAATCAACTGGTTCGGATGTTTCTTCCTGAATCCGGACTGTCAGGTAGATGCAGCTGCTGTTACCAGAGGCGTCCACAAGATGGCATCATAGTTTAAGGAACAGAAAAGCACAGATCTACAGATCATGTTAGAAACAGCTGGGATGTTTAGCACATGATGAATGCAATAATTTATTATTAACGCTATTATTAAAGACAATAATTGATGTTAATTTTGCCTAGCAATGTTTTTTATTTTAATTGTGTATCACTTTGTAAGCAAGCAAGGAAACATGTACTTTGAGTTTATCGTATGTTGAGTTCCTATAGAACAAAGCATTTACTCTTCAATAATGCAATATGATAGCCAGTAAAATTGAATGCAAAGCATAAAAGTGCTAAAAAAAAATGCTCACCTTTGAGGTAAAAAGTATCTAATCCATGCAGTTCTGCTCTAAATGATTTGCTTCTGTGTTTAATGATGTAGTCATGCGCTGACGTTGTTTTAGCACCAAAAGCCTGCCAAGCAAAGTCAGTTGAAACTTTGATATAATTTAAAAAAGCTTTAGACTATCAAGGTTACTTGGGCAACTCGCTTGAAGATTTTTGTGTCTATAGGATATAGTTTGATATGCCACAGTGGGACCTGGATCACTGGAACAATCAGACTTACACTGACTGATAATAATGAGGGATGTTGAATTAGTTTATTTGCTTGTTGCAGCAATATTTTTTCTTTCACATCAGATTTAATTGATCAAACCATCTTTTATGAGGACCTGCATTCCTCTCACCAGAGTGAAAAAGCAAACGTCTTAATTTCCCAAAATTCCCAGGAGTTTATTTTTACTTGAATCTTCGATTCTTTTCTCTCTGTGTGTGTTTGTTTTATTGACGTATGCAGGATCTCTGCCTCTCTAACCCCCAGGGTATCCCAAATGAAGCTGCTTCTGCAAGATAACAGTGTGTTACGCTTTACATTTGTAAAGAAAAAAATGCATTGCCTGAAATTATTAAATTTCCAATTAAAAGAAAAAACTCCCACAAGAGTCGGTTTTATTTGGCAGTTTGTCTTTGTAATTGTCATAAATTACCCTGCTTAATGCTTTCCCAAGAGCCTTGGGCTAAAGAAAATAAATCACCCCGAAATTTCAATCATGACGGTTGTGAAACTCATCCCAAACTTTGCTAAATTTTCCCCGGAGGAAATTTTAATGCATGAACAATTTTCTGAATGTTTTCAATGAATAAATTTGAGTTAAATGAGTCCCACCATAATACATTCTGTCGCCCTTTGGTTCTTCAAATATTTAAAAATAAAAATTAAAACCTTCAGTATAAACTACCTGTAGAGCAAGCAAAATTTTAATTTTATGTGTGAAGATAAGATCAGGATTACATGTAAACTGAAAATTTATTTAACATCTGCTTTCTAATAGCTGTGAAAAAAAAATACAAATATAAAATTATGTGACACAAAAAAATAGCACATAATTCACATATATTTCTGGCTAAGGTTGCATTTCCAGTCATTTAAAACCATTCATAGTTTGTTGGACGAAATTTAAATTTTACAACATATCCCACACTTCCGGGGGCGTTTCAGTAGTTTCCTGAAATGTTCTGTGGGTGCGCATCATTCTTAATCCGGCGCAACACTCTTAATCCGGCGAGTCAATCAGTACACCGACATCCAGCCTTGAAAGAAACGTCTGAACTCCACCTCAACTACACCTGAGAAGGTTTGTCGACTTGCAGGAACAAAAAGAAATTTTTAAATAGAACAGAAGGTTGTAAATAGATGTAATTTGTGTATCCGTCTGTAATTTTACAGTCACTGAGGAAGCACAGTATTAAGTATAAATAAGTCAATATAGAATACCGGGAGGAAGTAAAGGGATGGCGTTTAGATTTTAATGCTGTCCGCGGGTTATTTTGTAATAACCACTTCCCGCCGCCAAAAACGCATTTTATCTAAATCATCATATCCCCGCCTCATCACCCGGCTGACTGTTAAAGAACGCGACTCGTGTTCGTGAAACGTCACGTGACTTTAAACAAATCAACTGAGGGACGTGCTCCTTTTCTCATCTCCGGTGAGGAAGCCGGCGAGACTCTATCAGAGGCGGCTTTACGGAGTTTATCTACTGAATACTTGGAAATATTTTCACCGAATAGTGGCAATCTATAAGAAATATTTAACTTGAACCCCGACACTAATGTTCGACCAAACAAATACCCTACGAGGAACACTTTGCAGACTCCGCCTACTCGGTGTTCCGGCTGCGTGGAAATGATGCGGACCCCGTAACTTCAACCAGAAGGTGCCTCCTAGCTGTAAGGAACAGGAGAGGAGTGCGAACTAGCTTAAAGTGTGTTTAAATGACGGTTGTCCGATGAACAGTCAGCACAGTAAATATGTGTACAGCTGTGCATGCGATGATTAATTCGTTCTTCACGTCTCGTTAGCTTTTTCCATCGGGTAAGTAGCTGCTAAGTTGTGTATGCAGTTAGCTGTCAGTTACAAACGACAGTTAAAGCAGTGTTTCTGGGCCTTAACGTGTGTTTGGAGCAAAAATGCACTCTCGAAATCACGAACGACAGATACTGAACACGTTTAACTCGCTGCTGTTGCTTTACGGTCAGTTTTCGTTGAGCTGTTGTTTACTAATAAGTATGATTGTTGCTCTGAATGTGGCTAGCTAGTTGTGAGTTGGACTAAAATACTTTAATATTTTGTTTGAAATTGAGACCTCATTACCAGAGCTGTTAACAGATTATATTGAGTTCACACTGGAAAAGCTGAGTGCCTTTATCAGCTTTGTGCGTCGATTGAAAGTATTGTTGTTAATTAGCAATTATTGAACAAATTTGTGATTTTGATCTGTTGCCTGAATGACAAAGTGCTCTGTTCACACCTAAAGTGCATCCAAGCTCGATGTTTGGACATTGTAACTGAGTTAAAATGTTATCTACCACTGTGTTGAAATGTAACCAATTGCAGGGGTGAAAAAAAAATCCTCCTGTAGTTTCTGTCTCCAGAAATGAAGGCCTTTGTCCCTGTGTGCATTTGCAAACTGTAATTTGGCTTTTCATGTTGAATGACATGACACCACCCACCAGACAAACCAGTTGGTTTGTCTGCAACTACTGAGCAATCAGTGGTTGCAGTTTGTCCTGAAGTGAAACACTCTTTACCTGTGACAGTATTATTGGAGTGTATTATTACGAATGTGCTGCAGCCATAGAGATTTGGTGAAAGATAATCTGAAAACAGACGAACGCGGCTCCTTCAAGCATTTGGATATTATTCCCAAGGATGAACCAGACTTGAGAAGCTCCACAATTCTCTTCCTGATATGTTTTTGGGCTTTAATTCATGGTTTAAACAATTGGTAATCACTCTGTATGTAAACTTCAGTTTTTAAAGACATTAATAAATAAATCTCTGACATACTCTTCCTCTACACTGCAAAAACACAAAATATTACCAAGTAATTGTGGTCTAGTTTCTAGTGCAAATATTTTAGTACACTTCAAATAAGACAAAATTAACTCACAGGTAACTTTTCAACAAGATATAGGAGCTTGTTTTAAGTCAGCAATTCCTTAAAATGATAGAAAAAACACTGGTTTCACTGGCAGATTAATTCACTCGTAACCTGGGAAAATGTCTTGAATTAATCTTCTAATGGAACCAGTACTTTTTCTGTAATTTTTTAGAAATTATTAACTCAAAACAAGTTCCGATATCTTGCTGAATAGTTATTTGTAGGATAGTTTTATCTTATTTCCTGTGCACTAAGATATTTGCACTGGAAACTAGACACAAATTACTCTAAGATTTTGTGTTCTTGTAGTGCTATTAATGTGGAGTTTAGCAAACAGAAATCATTTTTGTGAGTTGGATCTGATTTAACTTCAGACAGTAAGAAAAAGGTACTTGTCTTTTTATTCAGTTCAGATAAACTTTTGGTTTCAACTGTATTGTCATGTCAATATTAGCTTTTGCCTTATTTTAATAATACAAGCTAAAGCTATGGTGGCCTGGGGCCCCTTTGTGGCTCTTGAAATGATTTTGTTTGGCCCCTGACCACAAGTCAAGAACGGTAAGCATTTTGGCCAACAAAGAAGAAAATAATTAATGACCCCCCCAAAAAATGTGGAAATTGTTTGCCTTTTACTGAGGCAACCGTTGGAAGCCCTTTTCATGTTTTGAATCTGTAAAGTTAAACAGATTTTGAAAACAGAAAATGTTGTTGAGCAGAAAAGAAACAATCACAAACAAATTTTTACACATTAATGAATTTTGTTGCCCCCAGGGTAAAACGTTTGTACACCACTGAAGTAAAGCACAGGGATTTTTTTTGTCTTTCTCAGTGAATCTACTGTGACTCTCCTCTGAGGCCTCTGGGAATCCCTGTGATATCAGACACAACCATGTCCATGTTCAGCACTGGCATCCTTGTGCTGACCTCTCCTCTCCAGACGCTCCCGTTACGCATCGCTCCAGTGCTCAGCTCGGCCGCTCAGCTCGTAGACCGCACGCTGTACGTCCACCTCCATCCCGGGCTTAACCTGACCAGCGGGACCCAACCTCGACCCGTTTTCATTCCGCCCGTAGTCGACCTGTCCACGCTCATCACTCGGCTCTACAACAACGCAGCGGACGTGTGCGGCCACCTGGATGTTCGGGTTCTGCTCACTAATATTCGCGCTCAGCCGGCTGCCAGCGGCGGGGCCGCGACTCCAAACTGCCCCTTCCCCACACCACAGCCTCTGTTTCACTCCCCAGACGTGGTGCTGACGGACTTTGCGCTGCAGGACCCGCATCAGTCCCATCAGGTCCAGCAGTGTCTGGAGAAGTACACCGGCCACTGTTATGTCTGTAGACCCGGTATCTCATCAGTGCTGCTTCATCCGCAACTAGTAAAGCTGCAGGAGAACGAAGACGCAACAGAAAGTGACCAAGAACAAAAAGCTGAGCCCATACAAACGTACAATGATGTGGTGGTAGGAGGAACATTCGACCGCCTGCATGGAGCCCACAAGACGCTGCTCAGCATCTCATGTCTCCTGGCCAACAGAAGGTTTGTCGTTGGTGTGTGCGACCAAGCAATGCTTAAAAGTGAGTGGCCCTTTTAAGAGTTTAACAACATTTACTCATGAAAAGCTCTGATGGTAAAATGATGCAGCGCCTTGAAAAAGTATTCATGGATACTGCGAACTGTTGCTTCTCTCCGGTTTCAGAAAAAGTACTAAAGGAGCTGATTGAGCCGTACTCTGTGCGAGTGCAGAGACTCCAGCAGTTTCTGCAGGACACCAAACCGTCCCTGCAGGTTCAGATCATCCCACTTGAAGACCCCTTCAGCGTGTCCATCGTGGATCCTCTGCTGAAATGCATCGTGGTCAGCGAGGAAACGAGGAAGGGCGGCGAGGCTATCAACGCGAAACGCGCCGAGAACGTACGCTGTTCCATTTCACTGAGTTCAATGTTGCCTGATGTACTTTTGAAAATATTTTATTGTAATAGTTTAGGCTGAACAGATGCTGGGAATCGGACATGTTGTCATGGTAACATCAGTGTTTCAGGCTGTTTGTCTGACAAACCGCCTAAAACTGGAGATCACCTGGAGGAAAGTTGTAATATTCCTTTTTTCTTTTTTTTTTTTTTTTACTTTAACTAGAACCTTCCACCTCTTGTCCTTTATGAGATCCAGCTGCTTAAGGACGCTCACCGCAACGAAATCGAGGAGGAGAAGATCAGCTCGTCCAGTCTACGCTCTCGTCTACTTGGCACCCTCCTTCACCCGCCTAAAGTAAGTTCAATTTATTTTTTTTACAAATCCTGGTCATACAAATAACATGTAATCAGATTTAAAGATGACTTTCTTAAATCTTTATCATGTTTGTTTTTGTTTATGATTATCAACTGAGTTTTAGAAATTCTAAACACAAAACAAAGAAAAAGAACTGACTTCTTTACCTGTTTATTGGTTCTAACGCCAATAAATTTTCAAAAAACTTGAAAATGCAGTTAAATGCAGTAACTATGTGCAGCCTGGTGGTAAACTGCACCATAATCCATCGACTGTTTAAAAAAAGTTCTTAAGACATTTCGTCTTTGAAAAACATTTGGTTAATTTCTTAGATATTTTGTAAATCTCTTTTATTTGTTCATTTATTTTATTATTTTTAACCATTGCAATTGGCTTTTTTGTTTTTAGACCATGAGATATGAAGGGCCTTATAAATAAAAGCTGTTAATTATTGTGACTGCAGTGACACAAAGTGATGTCCTACACATAAAAAAGACTTCAAAAGTTGTAAACACTCTATTATTATTACGTTGAAATATTGTGATAAAACCTATACCGCCTGTCTTACCGTAAACCGCACTGTGAGAGATTTTATATCATAAGCTTTATTTAATTGATTAAATGAGCTCTGTTGCTTTTTCTGTTACTTCTTAATAATTGCAGTCGGAAAATTTCTTTCTGGTCTGAAAGAGTAAAAAACTGTTTTGTTTTGTGTTTTCTGCAAAATAAAAATTACAGCAGGCATATCAGAAAGAGCAGCTGAGTTTTAAAGTCGTTGCTGAAAACAACGGTTAATCTTTTAAGCTTGGATTTATTGTGGCCAGCATAAAGTTTGAGGAAACACGACAACTTTCAGAATGAAGGTTAGAAACCTGGAGTTTTGTTCGCATGAGTGTGATCTGCTCTCTTTGTTCGCTGCTGGTCATCCAGACGGTTTCCTCTGTCAGGGCGGGGAGCCTGTTGGACTCGACTTCAGGAGCCCTGACTTGTTTAGTTCTTGCTTCTCCTGCCTGGAGCCTCATTGAAATGTTCTTGTGATCTCATGGATTCTTTTTGCCTCCTTTGTGTCAGGGTTCGCCCCACCTCCCTCCTACTCCCTACGTGATTGGCCTGACGGGAGGCAGCGGCAGTGGAAAGAGCTCCGTGGCCAAGCAGCTGGAGGTTCTTGGCGCGGTTCGGATCGACTGCGATAAGCTGGGTCATGAGGTGTACCAGCCTGGTGCACAATGCTATCAGAAAGTGCTCCATGTCTTTGGATCAGGTAGAGTCTAGCTTTACTGTCAGGGCTTGTTAGAGCTGGCAGATATCAGTAATGGTGCTTATTAAACATAAATTATGTAATGATGATTTAAAAGTATTTCTTGATGTATATAGTAGTTGCAGTACCTTTTTAAAAAAAAGTACTGCAACTTTTTGCAGTACTTTTTGACAAAAATAATTGATTTATTGTCCTACCATTGTTTTTAGTTCCCTAACAATTTCTGACAAGAATTCCCACAGCATGATGCTGCCACCACCATGTTTCATCTTTGCTTATGTAGTCCAGAAATTTCAGTGGTGGTCCAGCCTGATTATAGTACCTTCTACATGTGTGATGCATATCCTGCATGACTTTTTAACCATAACTTTCTCCACTTCCACCTGAGCTGTGGATCTCTGCAGCTCCTCCAGAGTTGGAGAGCTTTCTTCTGTCTCTTTTGCCACAGGTTCTTCATTTTCGGTGTGAAATTTGACTGGGATGTTTAAATATATATGCTCCGACCTATGTATATATTTGACATTCATTCCCCTCTGCTGTTCAGCTTTATGTTAGGAGGTTTGCAGATGAGTCATAAACTTTCCATTTGTGTCTGGTTATTACTTATTTCATTATTTGAGTTTTTAAGAGGAAGAAATTTCAACTTGGGAGAAATGTTGCTTTCAGTTACTTTAATCCTTTTCTCTGTTTCATTTCTTACAGAAATTCTGAATGAGGATAAAACCATCAACCGGCGAACTTTAGCATCAAAAGTATTCGGGAACCAGGTATTTCAACACCGGATGTGTCGCATTGCTATTGTCTGCAAAGTGCAGTTGTTCTTTTATATCTGACTTAAGGGTGATGTTTGTTTTTAGGCTCGGTTAAAATGTCTGACAGACATTGTGTGGCCTGAGATTGCAATTCTGGTCAAGCAAGCAATAAACCAAGCCAGGAAAGAAGGTGTTGTATTTAATTATTTCAGCTGCTCACAGTTCTTTTAAGTGTTTCTGTCTGAGTGAAAGTGGTTTTTGTATTTCTGCTTTCTTGAATCGTTATATTGAAAACCGAATCATTCTTAGGTTTTGCTGCGATCGTCTGCTAGAACCAATTTGACAGAAACTTTATGGCAAAAATGCGAGAAGCTGGAACAAGAAATGCTGAAGTTAATATGTAGAGTTAATGTAAATGTTTGATTCCAATAACAAACTTTAATTGCATGTTGCACACACTGTCACATTTTTGGCCACAGTTTGTTGATGTTCCTAAAATGTTGGTTTTTAGGTAAGGAGGTTTGTGTGGTGGATGCAGCTGTTCTTCTGGAGGCCGGCTGGATAGACTTGGTCCACGAGGTTTGGGTCATCATCATTCCTGAGGAGGAGGTAATGATTTCTTATAAGAAATAAGTCTGTATAAGTGCTGCATAGAAGCAGCACTTATCCAGACTGAATTACAGTTTCACATAGAGTTCTTCTCTAAAATGTACAACTCAGAATCTGCGGCAAAACTTAGGATTTCTGATCAGAAGCCCTGAGATCGAGCTCATTTGAAAAGATAAATCGGCAAACATTTAGAATCTAGATGAACAAAGCTTTAGCTGAAAGTTTGTCGTCAGAGATGTATAGATTTGTAGAAAAAGTTGAAACTTTGCATTTCTCTATGAAGTCTGGTCGTCATGCGACAAAACACTTTTTCAAAGGTGTGTTTATCAAGAACCACTAAAGCCATTAAACATTTGGTTTGAACATTTCATGTATTAAGGCTTAATATGTGGTAACCTGTGACCTTTTTTGTGTTTCTTTTAAACAATGCCACTCGAGTACACCAGAGTTTCTAAACTTATCTTTGCTATGAAACAACTGACTTTTTTTTTTTTTTTTTTTTTTTTTGGCGATTCTTTCCAGGCCGTGACAAGAATAATGGAACGGGACGGTATCAGCAAAGATGATGCCCTGCGCAGGCTGCAGAATCAGTGGCCAAGCAGCAAGCAGGTCAAGTATGCTAACGTAGTGCTGAGCACTCTGTGGGAGTCAGAGGTCACCCAGAAACAGGTCAGACACTCATCATCACGTCAGTGATTTCATGAAGCAGTTGCAAATAATTAAAATTCACTTTTCTTATTTTTTCATAAAAGGTACTTAAAGCTTGGAATCTCCTTCAGAAGAGAATCCTGAAGACAGAGGGACGATAGAAAATATCTCTGGATTGCATCAGCTTTGTCTTGTGGAGAGAAAACGCAGACGGAAGTGTGTGTGTGTGTGTGCCAGTGACCAATCCACCAGAGGAAATACTGCCTTAAACAAAACGTGAGGACAGTCATCATGCATCTCTAGCAGGCTCCCTCACTTCATTCAAGAAGTCAGTGCCTGGGCCTCTGCAGAGGTTTTTAAGTATCATTTTATGTCCAAGATGCTTAATTTAATGATGAATGTGAGAAAGTCAACTTGGAAGCAAAGATGATTTCGATTTTAAATGAGTAATGATCAGTGAACATTACTGACCATGTTAATACTATAAATTACTAAGGTATTATAGTTCAGAAATATGTGGACACTAATTTGTAAATAAATCCTTATTTCATAAATGGGCATTACTTAAAGTCTCACTGAACTTTGTAATTAGTTTCCAGACAGGAGAAATTGATTTACTAACGTTTGAGGGAGATTCTGAGATCTGATCAGTTAATCAGTGCATCAGTTTGGTCTGAAGTGACAGAAAAAAATTGTTTATATTTAAACAAGTCGATGTTTAATAAATTGAGGTTTACAAAAAAAAAATTCTGTAATTTGGGTGTTCTTGGTTCTTCAATCTCAATTTTGCTGCATCATAAAACACTAAAATAGATTTCTATTAGGTTAACTTTTCTCATTCATTTGAGCAAACTTGCTGCAGAACTTTAAATTTTCAGCCTTCTAAATGTTGTACACATTTAACAAACCAGGTCGTGTTCATTAAGTCTTTATTTCAGTGCTTTTATAAAACTTTTATGTAAACAATATTGTAATATACAAATTCCATTTATAAAATTCAGATCAGGTCTTACATCGTTTTACCTTGTGCTTTAAAAAAAAAAGATGAATTTCAGCCACAGCTGAGCAACACAAGGTGTGAAACTCTAGCAGTACTTGTAAAAATCTTTCTTTCCTTTAACACCGCTGTCATGCAACATATGGGTGACTTCAGCCATTTGTGTCCTCTAAAATAAAACAGGTGTCCCTGTAGCAGCCTAAACAAACAGCCTCTCACAGTTCGACTTTCAGCTTTGCGGAGCACGTTGCCTCCCCCAGCTTGTTTTGGGCTCTGCACGCGTAAATCCCACAGTCGGAGAGCACCAGATCAGCCACAACCAAAGAGCAGAGGCCTTCATCATCCTGCTGCATCCTCACTCTGCTCGAGTCGCTCACCGGCTCCTCGTTATGAAGCCACTTCACCTCAGGTTGTGGGTAACCTGTGATTTTGGGGAAAAAAAAAAAATAAAAAAAAATCTATTGAAAAAGAAACTTTGTTTCATGATTTTATGCATCAGGGAAAATACTAGTTTCTTATTTGATTTCATACTGAAATTGAAAACAACCCAACATTTTATTTCCTCACTCTTCAGGCCTCTGTTAGCATAGTGAATGAAATCTTAAAAGTGTTTGTTGGGTTTCAGTCACAGTTGCTGCTGCTCTTTAAAAACCCGTTTTGTACCTATAAGATTCATCACTGATGACTTTTAAAGTTCCCATATAATTGAGCCACTTATGCAGATGACAATCTGTATTACAACACACATTTGTGTTCAAATGGAGTCTTAGGGGTAAAAAAAATATGGGGTTTTTTTTTTGAGGTTTTGTTTTAGGAAGGTTGAAGTCTGCTTGTGTTCTGGTCCTGCTTTAACGCCACCCTGTAGTAGGAATCTGAACCAGTTTCAAAAAGACATTTGGAGAAAAACAGTTTTAGAGAATCCATTAAATAAAAAAAATACCCAAATTAAATTACCCAGTTCTGTCTGAATGCTAACATCGACCGCCACATTTAGCATCAAACCAAGGTGTTATTCTACAGCTTTCAAGAACTTTACAGCTTTTGCTGCTTAACCTTTTTAAAAGTCTGTTTTGGATTTGTGACTTTTTTCTTTAACTTTGAGCAGTTTTAGAATGGAAGAAGTCGGCTTTTGTTTTGTTCTTACTTTGACGGCATCAAATCCACCCTGAGTTTTTCCATAGTTTGGTTGTTTGGAGACCTAAATCTCATTTCATGCAGTCCCACGTAAAAAGAACGCCGTCTAACAAATGATTCATACTACAGCAGCTAAGAATCTCATTCTCGGTCATTTTGCTCCTTGACAACCTATTTTGGATCTATAAAGAGCATCGGTGCTCTGTCAGTACCGTCAACCAGGCATGTCAGCTCAGCGGTCTCTCCCTTGTGAAGGGTCATGTCCTTCAGGGCCTGCTGGAAGTGCGGCTCAGTCTGCAGCTGCCTGTCCAGCGACTGGATGGCCTCCTCTGCCTCATGGCTCCACACTGGCTCTGAATGGAAGACAAAACAGAAACAAGGCCACAGTGATCAGAGGAGTGTAAACTTGAAGTGACAGCCCCCAACTGTGAGTCATTTGGCGTTTGTGAGGAGATCTGGGACGAAAGAAGGCATTGTGTCCGTTACCCTCTGAGAAGCTGCCAGGAGAATCCAGCTTGCTGGTGAGGTTAGCCATCCGGTTCAAGGCCAAAACAGCTTGGCCAGTTTTCTGTAGGGTGAAAGGAGAAATAGTGACTCATGGCCAACACTACTCACGGCCAGGCTTTGAGTTTGTTTTTGTAGACTTAAATTAAAGATTCCTCAGAGGAGACATCTTTAGAAAATGCGTCGTCTACCTTCCACTTGCGTCTGGCAAGGAAGCGCTTCATCTTCTCTTTATTCAGAGACTTGGTGGGTCTGCGGGTCAGAGGGGTGAAAGAAGCCATCCAGGAGTGGG
This sequence comes from Poeciliopsis turrubarensis, assembly GCA_010277015.1. Classification (NCBI taxonomy): domain Eukaryota; kingdom Metazoa; phylum Chordata; class Actinopteri; order Cyprinodontiformes; family Poeciliidae; genus Poeciliopsis; species Poeciliopsis turrubarensis. The sequence goes on along the minus strand of VMRN01000009.1, from coordinate 3,772,808 downwards.
CAAGGGCCTCTCTGCACGACAGCCTAGATCTTTCATCAAAAATGGGCAGATACTGAGCAGTAACAATTGTCAGATCTTTACCTTCATTTTTTAATTAATTAAGTGCAAAATACTCCTTTTAGCAGTTTTGTATTAGCTGAACATGCGATTATTAGAAAACATAAGGCAGACCAACCTTCGGTCTTTCTTGAGCAGGGAGGTGATAAAGTCCTTTGCCTCATCAGAAATGTCTTCAAAACTTTCCGGGTCAAACTCAAAGCTGGCTGCTGTCACCAGAGCGAAAGTCTCAGCGTCGTTGTTTCCCTGGAAGGGAGATTCTCCACTGAGCCTGGATCACAGACAGTGAAAAACGAGTTCAGACGAGCTCGCCTTGCAGGGTAGCTATTTTTTGTGTGGCCAACACTTCTACTTAGAAAGTTAGTAGTTTAAAACTGATAACACAAGATAATGTCCTCTCTCAGTAGGGTCTGCTCCTGTTAAGAGAAAACCAGCAGATGGTGCCAAATCTGCATCTATTCAGACACTTTAAGCCACAAGTTTTTGAAGAAGACGTAGTCCTGCATTCAAATTCAAATGAGCGCCACCAAAGTTCAGCTTACAGGATGAAGCAGATGACTCCGATGCTCCACATGTCGGTCCCAAATCCCACAGATTCGTAGTTGATCACCTCAGGAGCAACGAACTCTGGAGTGCCGTGCATCACCATCAGAGGTTTACCCTCCTCTGCAGGATGAGAGAAGTCCAAAACAAAGATTAGCATTTACAAAGAGTCATTCCTAATGTTAGGACCTGCTCTAACATTTACCGCTTCGCAATATTCATTCTCCCTAAACTCAGGAGGAAGTATTTACCAACATGACAAATGATGAGAAATATTTTATCAGGAAGGCGGTGTGGTCAGAAGAGATCAAAATGTGGCAGAATTTAAGACAAGCTTATTTATAATGTGCATTTAAAAAAAATAATCAGCTTAATGCTGAGGGATGCTTTTCTTTAGCAGTGACTGAGAAGCAGAGTTGAAGAAAAAAATAAATAATGGGGCTAAATAAGACGCTGCCAAAGATCCAGTCAGAAAATGACCTTAATTCTACCGCCAGAAGATTATTTAGATCAAAGTATGTTCATCTGAAATGTCCCATCTGCAAGGCACTTTATATACAAAGATGATTTAAATAAATTTTTTACATTTTAGACGCTTTTAATAGAATAATTTAAGATTTTATCCAAAAATAATTTTTAAACAAGAGTCTCTAAAGAGAACAAGATGCTTTTGTTTCATTTTCCTGAAATAGTTTCACCCTGTCATCTATAAAAAGACTTGTTGCAACATAACTGCTGTTGTAGAAATCTAGGCATTTGAGACGCCCTGATGTTATCTTTGGCATGCAGTCACTGCTGTTCTCTTCCAAAGTTGCACATATATAGGATACTAAAAATTTGTTTAATATGTTAAAACCTATATTTTATGTTTGATATATAAAATTGACATCTAAAAAAAAAAAAGATGTTAAAACTGTATTTATTAGATCATCTTCACTGTATTGCTCATATTTACCAAGTTCCCTGGCCAAGCCAAAGTCAATTATCTTGATCTGCATGCCGGACGTGTCCACGCAGACGATGTTCTCTGGTTTGAGGTCCAGGTGGACGATGTTCTGCTTGTGCACGTACTGCATGCCCTCCAGGATCTGCTGCACGTAGCGAGCGCTGGTCAGTTCTGTGTGCTCAAAGTTTTCGTCCACGATGCGTTCAAAGAGTTCCCCGCCGGCGACGCTGGGAAGACAAAAACATCTCAAGGACCTGGTGGTGTGAATGTGAAGAAATGACCAGATAAAGATTACTTACTACTCCATGACCATGGCCAACTCCAGACGAGTTTCATACGCAGCCTGACACTGGACTATCTTTGGGTGGTGAAGCTTGTTCATTATTTGAATCTCTTTGCGAGCTTCGGACTTGTCTTTGGCGGTTCGGGCACGGTAGAACTTGGCTGCAAACTCTTTGCCGGTCTCTTTGTAGGTCACTCGGAACACCTGTCCGAACTTCCCTCTGGAATAATGAAAAGTGAGAGGCTGATTGATGTCTCTCGGCTGGCTTGGGAACGCCTCGGGATTCCCCCGGAGGAGCTGGAGGAAGTGGCTGGGGAGAGGGAAGTCTGGGCCTCCCTTCTTAAGCTGCTACCCCCGCGACCCGACCCCGGATAAGCGGCAGAAGATGGATGGATGGATGGATGGATGGATGGATGAGAGGCTGATTACATCTGCTGTGTGTTTGTATTTCTGCAAGATGTGCTTTTCCATTAAAAGAAGTTTCCAGATATTGTTTAGATGTTTCCACAGCTGTGACAGTATAAGAGACCTGAAGACATCTTAGGTAAAATGCTTAACCTGGCAATGGAGATAAGATCAGACTTTGGGTGGATCTTTTCCTTGCTGTGACTTTATAACGATGTGATGCAACTGCATTCAGTGAGTTTGAACGCTTTTGCCTTCGACTAAAGAAACTTAAAGATTAATCTTTCTCTTATTGTTGAAACAGATTCTCATTCTTTGACGAGTGAAATTTCCATAACAAGATCACGCAGCATTATGAGTTGCCTTTATACGTGAATTAATGTTAATGAGAAAGAAAACGCATACTTACACCCCAAGCTTCTCGTGCACATTGTAGTGATCTTTCACCTTGTGTTTGGTGTCAATAGTCACTGTCACATAGGAGCCAGGCTCCTCTTTCTGTTCCTCTTTAAGCAAAAACAAAGAGTTATCAATCTGAACAAATACTTCTTCTATCAACAATACCAGCACATCACTCACTTGAGGTTGCCATCTTAATGTACGGAGACTCCTGGCTCGGGTCGCTGGTACCTGCGAAGTTCCAGGCTCTCACTCTGAACTTGTACCGTCCCAGAGGCTCCAAACCTGAGCAAATGTGGCTCGAGGTGTTCTTACACCTTTTTATTTCAGTCCAGCTTCCAGGCTCTTTGGGACCGTCTCGAAGGGCCTCTACGATGTAACCCAACACAGCTGTGCCTCCGTCGTAGCAGGGGCCCGTCCAGGAAAGAACCAAGGATTGGGTCGAGATCCTGGAAGCAACAGGCTGGGATGATGGGGGAGTGGGCCGGTCTGAAAAGCAAAGAGGATTTGTCTAAGTAAATATACATCACACCATTGGGGTGGCAGCACATAAACATTTACATCTCAAAGTTAAAATGTTGAGCATAAATGGGTAGAAAAAAGGAGTTGAGTGAATCTGACAAAATTCACTCAAAATATTGGGATGGCAGGTTGTTGGGGTCAGAGTACCTCCAAAAATGCTTGTCTATAATGCAAAATGTATTTTTGCATAATCTGTAATCCATTAAGTCTTTAGTTCAACAAAACACTGAAACAAATCTATAATCTGTATTTGTTAGTATCCATCAGAAGTGGTCAGAAGGAGGAAATGTAGGGAACTGGTATCACAAATGTTCAATCCAATCCAACAGGTGAGCAACTCCAGCTCAGACTGCAGAAGAAGTTGACACTCGTTCTGGTAGAAAAGTGTTGGAACCCTGAGTGCGTTGCTGTTTATTGCTCAAGGTGGTTAGTAGCTGGAGACCAATCAGGGTGGAGATGCTAGCCAGCCTGGAAGTGCCCTGAATGGGCACCAGAACTTGACCAACAGAAGAAGGAGGTCTGGTTTATTAAATGTTTTCTTTCACGTCACTTGAATTTCCCGGTGATACGGCTAACTTGGGCAGCACATGGTACCTGGGCGTTCTATGGGTATGAAACACGCCATCACATGCAGTATGATGCTGTGGGACTTGCCATCGATATGGATGTTACTTTGACACACACAGATGCAGATGGTGGACATCTTTTCATATAAACCTTAGTTTTTGATGGCTGGTGCCTCTTTCTGCAGATGGCTTAGTCCACCAAATATCCCAGATCGCAACCCAATCGTTATCCGTAAAGGCACGCCCTCTCCAATTACAGAACGATTTCCTGCCTGCATCTTATTACCAGATATCACAGGAGTCAGGTCAGGCTAGCAGGTCAGCAAAAGTGGGGACAAAGGCCTATTTTATGGTTTCCATCAATCTTTTGTTGAATTCTCTGTGTCTCTACAGTATAAATATTCATCAAATGTTTGTATTTAATCATGTAAAACATTAGATCCAATCCCACCTATGACACTGAGCGACACCGTGTGCTGAGCAGAGCCGTGTCGGTTCTGTACAATCACAGTGTAGGAACCCGTGTCTTCTGGAGCGGCCCCAGAGACGTCCAAACTGGTTTGGGTCTTCTCGTTCTTCACGGTCACCCTAGAACCTCCTGACACCACCTGGAGAAGGAAAAGGTTTGTTTTAGAGTCTGAAAGCACAGATTTGGGTTCACAGTTATCTGAGCCTCTAGTAGTTTTACTTTGGCTCTGTTGTAAATCCAGCAGCAGGCCACAGGAAGAGAGCTGCTCTTGAACACACAGCGTAGCCGAGCCTTCTGACCCACACAAACCTCCACTTTTTCTGGTGGGTCAAGAAACCTCACTGGAAGACCTGAATTAAACAAAAAAGTCAGCTTAGAAAATACCCAACAATTCAGCAGGATTTGGAATCGAATAATGGAGACTCTGCCTGAACTCAGCTGATTACTTGTCAACTTACCTTTGCTCTGGGGAGCTTTTGTTTGAAGTCTGCAGTCTGTGAGAAGAAAGAGTAGGTGGACTTTCAGGTAGGCCTCATGATAGGTGAATTTGAAGAGAAACCAACCAATCATGAAGCAGCAGTCATGATTGGTTGCAGGAGCAAACAAAGCATTGAATCAATCAGCCAGAATTAGATTTTTCCTGACCAGATGGGCAAATTTTATCTCCACGTGTGAGGACTGCTTATTAAGATTTATTTCATATAAGAAGATAAAATAAAATAAAAGGCCATTTTTTCATGTTCTTAAAACAGTTAGATTTTAAAGGACGCTAAAAAGAAGTTAATAATCTACCTTGATTGCTTTCTTTGTGTTGCCTTTCCCCTTCAGTGTTTTCACAAGACTCTGATTCTGATGAGACATTGTTGCGTGGCTCATGGTTTCTTGATGTTGGGATTTCCTTTGTTCCGGCCTCTTTTGTAAAACACAGTGACATGGATTTTGTGTAAATAATTCTCCTCAATAGGCTTGTACTGGTAAATACTGGTTCTACTGGTCCTTGTGTTTTTACCTTTACCTGTTATATGCAACAGAGCACTGCTGGTTGTCTTTCCGCCACCGTTTTCAGCCACACAGGTATATTCACCAGCATGTCCGGTTGAACACTGAGACAGGGTCAGACTGGCAACACTATTTTCAAAGGAAGTTCCACCTGCAGTTACACCAACACCTAAGTGAAAAGAAGTATATGTCTAAGTTAACGTTGGAAAAATGCAGAAAATTTCCATTCTTTCTTTAATCACATTTACCAACTGAAAAATATTCCAATTGTTGTTCAACATGCTGGTACCAACGAAAAGCACTTCAGTGTTTTTCCTCAAACAAACAGAGAGAGAGATCTTTGACCGTTTGTGTTTTTTCAGAGGCTTTCTGCAGGATTTAGCTTTGGAGACGCAGGATGGTAGATTTATTGTCTGGTGAATCAATTCTGTGCAGATTTGGCCACATGTTTTGGAGTATTAGCCTTCTGACAGACCAAATGATGATCCAGTTTCAGATTTTTCAGCAGCCGCAAGGAACTTCCTTTAACACTTCGATTATAAAGCCACATGGTAGCAAGTTATACTTGCACCACAAGAAAACAGGAAATCCTGGATTGCTCATACAAAGTCTCTAAAGATAATGATCAACTTAAAACAGTTAAAGAATACATTTCAATAAAGGCGTCAGTTAAACTTATTTTAAAGGTGCTAATGAGTTTAACAACACTTGTCACTCCACATATGTAGAATACCCAGCTTATACTCAAATTAAATTGAGATTTTTCAAGGGTTCTTAATCCTTAGAGCACTAAAATATAATTGTACTAAATGTTTTTTTTTTTAAATTTCAGGGATTCCAATAATTGCAGAGGATGTGTATCATTTTGAAACATTGCATCACTCACCATTGTGCAGCCAGGAAACATTCAACGGCTGACTTCCTGTGATAACACCTTGAAACGTAACGCCGCCTCCGACACAGACGGAGCAATCCTTGATCGATTCCTTAAACTTGGGTGCTTCCAAACTCTGACTTGCTCCTTGTTTGACGCCTTTAAAGAAAAGTAGATACTTCAGCATGTTCGGTCATGTTTTACTTTTTGTTTTTCGCTGACCAACCAGGAGGAACCAGCTCATCTGAGTCCTAATGTATCAGTTTTTTGTAAGATCTCTACATCTAGCAAAGCAGATGCCTAAAGATATTGCACCTCCATAACAGATGATCAAAAGGTTTGGAATGCTGCAAAGGTTATTTGAAAATCTGAAACTAATATAATTTTTTTCAGTTTTTCAAGGTGTTTACAAGCACAGATGTACAGATTGACTGATGTTGTAATGTGGAACAGAGTGGGCAATGGGTGGTCACCGGTGGATTAAGGAAGAATTTCAGTCTGTTAAAGCTTGTGTACGTTCAGTGAAGAATGCGGGTGGGGGATGTCACATGTTAGACTAAAACCATGTTGGAATTTACCTGAAAACAGACGTTGCTGCTTCTCTTCTTTTCCTGAAGATCCTCAATATACCTGCTTTTACTTTAAGCTTAAAGCACCAGCAGGAAGTTTAGTGGGTTGGAGAAATGAAGAGTCACAAATTCCTTTTCACATGTGGCTCTCATTAAGCTGATTTTTAAAAAGTGCTACTGATTTGTCATATACAAGTACAATTTTAACTAAATTGTTTTAACATTTTTGGAAGCATCTGAAATATTTGGGCCTGCAAAATGAATGTGTTTTATCACCAGGCTGCATCAAATCTTCTTTTAGGAAGACTCTGTAAATGTTTAGGAACAGAGACGACCGAATGTTTACTCTTGAGTAATAGGTCTGGACTCCAGGCGTCTCCTTTTAGTCCCAAACTCTTGGAGTTTAGTAGATGCAGGCTGTCATTTTGTTCTATCGTAATAAGCAGAGCAAAGTTCAAGGATCTCACAGATGTACAAGTTATGCAATGTGGAAAAACAATGTGCAAGATTGTGAACTAAACTTTAATAATTTGCATGAAGTTCACTTTTTCTGAAGTTAACTCAGGAATGAAGCAGATTTACAACATTTGGTCCAAGACACTTTTCAAAAAGTATTCAGACATTTTGTCACATTTATCACATTATAACCACAAATGTGAGTGTATTTTATGGTCCAACAAACACATCTGCAGAGTATCCCAAAAGATCTAACAAAATTCTGAAAAGTGTGGCATGCATTTATTTTTAGCCACCAAGAGTGAATACTTTGTAGAGCCAAAAAACAGCCTCAAGTTTTGGGGGGTATGTCTCTTCCAGTTTTACCAATCTAGAAACCTCTTCAGATTGGATGAAGAACATCTGTGAGCATCAATATTCTTATCAAAGATTCTCAATTGGATGTAGGTCTGGACTTTGACTGGGCCATTCTAATATATGACTGCTTCGATCTAAGCCGTTCCGCTGTAGAGCTACCTGCATAGTTTAGGGTGCTTCTTCTGCTGGGCGTTAAATAACACATATTTGACTTTTTTTTTTTTTTTTGGTTATAGGGAGATTTCGGAAGACCAGAAAGTCAAGAAAAGTAAATGAAGCTGAATACAAATACAAAACACATTTTCAGATTACATTTGTAACAGATATCCAAAAATTTTCACTTTGAATTCACAATTATGCACTAATTTCTGTTGGTCTTCCATCCGAATCCTTAAAGATTTTACTTTAATTTAGAAAATGTTATCATTAAAATCCTTAAAACATCTAAACAGTTAAAATAAGTGGCATCCTAAATTTAAAGTAAGCCACTATATTTTTATAAAACACTGTAAAATTTGCAGCTTTTCTTTGTATTGAATCAAAAGCATCCGGCCATTCTCGTTTTGGGTTTGTTCAGTCATTGAATAGGTAGATGTCAAAACAGATAAATGTTTCAGATTGAATGTCTTTTGGTCCACAGATGATTATGAAATTGTCTCGTTGCAAGATGCTAGAAAATTAGCTTTGGAAACTGAACCTTTCTCTTTTTTTTATATAGTTGACTGAGATTTTACCTGTGGCAGATGAAGATCTGAGCTTGTTGTTTCCTGTTATTGTCCTGGTTGTGGTGACCACTCCATTCTGTTTCTGCTTCTCTTCCCGGGGCTTGAGGGCCAGCCGGAAGGTGGACACATACGTCTTCGGGTTCTTATCGTCCTTGTCCATCTTTCAGTCAGAACAAGCTGTTGCTCATCTGTAAGTCCTGCTCTTGGGTTTTGGTTCGATTTCCTCACTTTAAAAGCCCAAAGTGAAAGTTAGGTGCAACTTCACAGCTCTGTCTGTATTCACACATCTTCGGAGAGAGCCTCTGTTTTCTCTCTGCCTCACAGTGCATGTGCAGGAAACGGGCAGATTTATCGGGAAGGCCAATCAAAAACACAGATGTCCAGCCCCCACTGGCCCTCTGTACTGAATGAAGGGACGGGAAGAGTAAGAGAAGGAAGTGAGTGGGTGAGGGAAAGCATTCAACCTGAAGACAAACTGAACAGCAACAAGATGGGGAAAGAATAAGGAAGCAGGAGAAAAGAGAATTAACAGCAAACTTACCCTAAAAGATCCCCTCATTCAAATCCAATCTCAGCTGTCAGCTTGTCTCTGCCATTGTACTTTTTGTCCTCGCTTCTCCCTGTAAACACTCAACAAAGCGTTGCGTGAGCTGTTGTAACAGAGACACAGTGAGGAAACAAGAAGAGCCAGTAGAGCAACTATCTCAAAGCCTTGACTTTGCTGTGTAGCGAGAAAATATCTACCAAAATCTCTGAAATCTCTTTTAGTCTGATCTCAGGAGCAAAAGTGGAGAGCAGGGACGATGTGACCTAAGAGGTTTGCATTGAACAATGGGCCTTTTGTGCAAATTGTATTCAAATGGATGCTTTCAAGGTGTGTCTTAAGTTATGTTGTGAACATGTGTTTGCCACAGGTTACCTTTATCTAGTCTCAGTATTCAAATGATGGTTATAGTCCCTGGAAGACATTTTCCTACCCTTTCAACTTTTATACATTTTGTCACATTACAACCACAAAACTTCAATGTATGTTGCTGGATTTTTTATTTATTTATGACAAACTCACACATTCATCATTTCTTTTTTGGTAATGAAAATCTGAAAAGTGTGGTGTGCATTTACTTAGTAATTTCAGTAGAAATCCAGCTATCCTATGAAGGCGGCTGTGATTCGCTGGAGAAATTGTATGACAATAAATTAGGGAAGCAGCAGAGAAGCCCACGTTATCTCTGGAGGAGCAGCAGATATCCACAGCTCAGGTGGAAAATTCTATTCTATTCTGAGACAACTAAGCATTGAACTCCAAAATGTTACAAATTTTTTCCACAGCAAAGATGTGCAAAAAACTAAGACTCCAACTGCTCTTTTTCCACTGTTAAACACGGTGGTAGTATTATTATGCTGTGGGGTTGGTTTTAATTAATGAAAAAATGGATGAAGAGCTTGAGACTTAGGAAGAAGTTTATCTTATGAATATTCAGCCAGAGCTGCACTTTAACTGTTCATTATTTTTTAATTATAATAAAACACATTGAAGTTTGTGTTTGCTACAAAAAAAGAAAAAACAAAAACACATACAGTAAGTATGAATATTTTTTTTCAGGATACATTAGACTTTGTTTTAAAAAGTATAAATAGGAGTGACATATTTTACTTTTACTTCATTTATTGGAAGGTGCAACTTTATCTGACTATAAAAATGCTGTTAAAGTTTTTTGCATTTGTCTTTATTTAGCTGATGAGATCCAAAACAATCTTTATTTATTTATTTCAAACAGACAAAAGCAAGAAAGAAAAAAATGAAAACAAATTATCATCCCCAATTGACATGCAATGTTACGTAATCTGTTTGAAAAGGAGCAAGTAAAAGATACAAGATTTTATTTCCTGCTCCTCTCATCAACTTATAAACATTTAAATCTTCAAACACCAAGTGAACTTAAATTATTTCCACATTACATAACACTTAAATCTCACATTCTCATCTTTAAATGTACAATGAAGTAGCTGAACAAAAAACAGCTGAATGGCAAGGGGCCATTATGTAACCCATCTGGGAGCCATTTTTCAACCCACATGAATCCCATATGTTAATGTTCAGTGTTGAGACGAAACAAAAAAAATGTTTTTAATAAGTTATTGATTGATTCAAATTAACATGACACATAAACAACCAGACAATTTCTATTTGCTGGTGATTAGCTACAAAATATACTGTAGCAAATTTTGAGCATTACTTCCCAATAGATGTGATGTAAGTAGAAAATGCATGTCAGAAAACTTGTAGGCTACCAGCTGTGTGTGCATGGAGGGGGTAGGTGGTACCACGTAGCAGCTGGCCATCATTTACTTCAGACAGCAAACTTGTCGCCTCGCATCAAAACCCACCGATGGATGGATGGAGCAGCCTGAGGAACGATGAAGCTGACATGAAATCAGTCTCTGCAGCTCTGCGCAGCACTGTAAAACCTCGATTCTGCTCAATTTTAGAAGCCTCATTAATCAGGCTCGCATGTAGTCACCATAAACAAACCCAATGAGTTTGTTCATGGAGAAATATGTTAATTTCAGGAACTATCTTGCATAAATACAACAACCTTCCGCTGTTCCTTTCATGTTCAAAAGTGAGTTGTTTGCGTTTTCCCCTGTTTCTCTCTATTTCAGGGGGTTTTGATCATTTTCTTTGCAAAGACAGATCTACGATAAAGTTTGTCAATTATGTTTTTCTTGCTTTGTTCATCAGTTTGAATGAAGAATCTATCTATCTATCTATCCTGCAGTTTATTTATCTCTTGATATACTGGCAAGGAGATAAATATTTGTATATGTGCATCCAGGAATTTACACTAATCTGCTTTTCTGGGCTGCCAAACTCATTGAATCACAAATGAAAAAAGAAAAAAATGAGTGATTTATTGTTTTACAATGCTTTGTGCTTTGACAGGAATTATCCTTATCACTTAAAAACATTTCAAAGTTTTGATCATTTGTCTGGAATTCCAAACAGGAAAACATTACAGTGTGGGAAGGACACAGTCCTTTCTGAGCGCTGAGCGCTCCAACTATGGTAATGATTTAACTTCCTGTTCTCATGGATTTCTTCAAAGGCTCTCTGCAAGTCATTATTCGTCTCATTTCCAGAAACTCGCTCCAACACTTGGGGACTCCACATTAGTCCATCAGTCCAAGACAATGAAACAAGGACACGTCCCTTTCTGTAAGGGACGTGTCCTTACAGAAAGGACACATCCCATGCTATTACTTATCTGGAAGGTGATTGACTCAAGGCGTTTTCAAGGTTGAAGAGGAGGAAAATGCGCCCCCTTGTGGATGACCTTTCAGCCTGGATGGTTTTAGAACTGCAAGCTTTTTGACCTGAGTGAAGTTGGCCCCACCACACCTTCTTCAAATCAGACAAAATTGGTGTCAAACGTTTGTGTTACGTTTGTGCAGCAAAAATGTTCGTTTGTCTATCATTTTAAAGATGCGAAGAAATGTTTCTAGAGGTCAGGAAAGGACGACCAAACCATTGGAAATCAAAGAAGAAAATCCTGATTTACATTTAGAACAAGCACAGCAACTTTTTCTCCCCCCAAACATATGTTCTGTTATTATTAACATCTTTTAACTACTTTTAAAGAATGCATTTAACTGTAGTGCTGACCTTTCACATTAGAGTGAAAGGTCAGCAGGCACGACTGAGAAAGTTCATATGATGACGCGTTTAAGTTGAAGGCTATCGATCTGGCAGTATAGATCGATAGCGGCGCAGATATCAGCAGATTATATATGTATGTTTTCAGTTTTTAAAAAAAAAAACTGTATAGGTGCAACTTATAGTGAGGTGCGCTCTATAGTCTGGAAAACACAGAATATTTAAAACAAAATAATAAAATAAGCACTTTTTCTAGGCCAAGTGAGATATATGCTGAAAATAGAAAATACACAACAGAAAAAAATTACACAAAAATAAAAAAAATTGCTGTCAACATTTGTGATGAAACTGATTAATGAAATGGGATTTAATAACAGAAACTCCAAAGAAGGAGGCATAATAATACAAAGCTGATCTCTCTGGTGCTGAATCATTATTTTGGGACTTTACTGATGAAGAATATGATTTCTTAATTGTGAGGTTTATTGTTGTTTTATGATTGTTTCTGGTACTTTATCAAATAGAAACGTGTGATTAATTACAACAACTGCATAAATGTTTATTGAGCAATCTTTTCCACATTCAGGACACTAAGCTGGTAAATACAACTTTGTGTTATAGCAGTAATTCTGTTTGTTTGCTGCAAAGTAAAAATGAAACTGACAGAAACTTCCTCCAGGAGAAATGATTTTATTTATTTATTTATTTATATTTTTGCCAGAGGTTGTGGTTCCCTCTCAGGCGACTGAGTCTGGCTTAAGCTCCGAGAAAATCAGGAAAAAAACACTGAGGCGATTGAAGCATAAGAAGATCTGCAGAACAGAGAAAATCCGAGGATCCCCGGAGCAAATTCAGATGGAGACCGCTGTGTTCAGGCTGGAGGCCTCAAGTCTTTTCCAGACTGTGGAGTCTGACCAGGTTTCCTGCAGACGCTCAGCAGCCAAATGCTGGAGAAAGAGTTTAAGCTGTGGCAAAGACTGAAAAGCCCCATGCTTTCTGAAGGAAATACATTTATTGCAAAGTTTCTACAAGGTAAAATCTCATAAATATGATGCAACACATCCAACATCTGGCCATTAGACTGGATTAGAACCCGACTTTGCATTTCAGGAACAAACCCTCCAAACTGGCTCTCATGTGACAGAAAAGATGAAAAACTGGAAAAGATGATAAATACTGTAGAGGATCTGTTATGCTGCTGTTTCTCTTCCATTGGAACCTTGTTATTAAATGTTTTAATATTCTTGTGTTGTTTGAAACTGTCAGAATGTGCCTGTAATTTTATATTTCTGTCTGATAATGTCACTCCATACATAAATTACTACTGCGCTAAGTTGAGCAACCACTTTTTACTTCTGCCTGACAAAAATAAGTTGAAGTAATACTGCTCTTAGTTGTGTACAATTTTTCTTTTCTCCTAAATGGTACCAGCAAGATTTCAAATGAGCAACTTCTTGCATGATGCTGCAATGCAAATCTATTAAAAGCCGTCCTGCCTTTTGATCAGATACGTCTGTTTAAATGTAATCAAGCCACTTCTCATTTTCTTACAGCTGACTGATAGACGCACAGATCAGTTCAGAGAGACTGGGAGCTGCTGTCGACGGGGGAGCGTCGAAAGCTTTTCTGTTATTTCAGTTCAAGGCAACATAGAGCTGATTGTTTCACCATGTGTTCTTTCTGCAGCATCAAATGTTGGTTCATTTTCTTCAATGGCATCTTCTTGGTGAGTACTGCCAACAGTTTTCCTTTTCAAGAATAGCGTTAGGAGATGCACTGGTCAAATTTATTAATATACAAAATAATCATAAAAAAGATACGAGTTAGCAGGGAGAAACAAAAACCTGCATTTTCAAGTGATAAGCATGTCGTATTCAACAGGAAAAATGATGAGAATGCACCACATGTCTAGTAAATACCGGAAGAAATCGACTTGTCTGAGGAAGTTCTTAAACAAGATGAAAACGCTAGGATTAAGTTGAAAAGAAGAGCTCTTCTGTCATTTCTCATAAAAAATAAAAATATTATTCCAGGGTGTTGTGGTTTTCTATAAATGAACAACGTCTGGGGGACAAAATTCTGAAATTATTTAGCAGAGTTACTTGTTCTCTTCATAGTCAGTTAAACTGATAGGACAAACTAAGCCTAATTAAAAAGTCCCAAATGAATAACTTGAAGACAGAGTGTAAGCTTGTGACCCTTTTTGATTTCAGTATAACTTTATGCAGTTTAACAAATAAATTATCTATTTTTCTGGGCTCTCTTTCACTTGATCTGTTTGACTCTGGGAGACTCCTTCCATGTCTTTCTATGAACACCACAACGTATGGAAACAGGTCTAATTTAAATAATCTGCTTCATAAATTGAAAAAACTTTGGATTTGTCATAGTTTTAACACAAATGCCATATTTTGGGATAAGGAATGGCTATGTAATGTGACAAAAAACCTCAGTCAAAGTGTTATTTTGGCTACACTTAAGATTTATTTTCATTCTTGGAGCTCTAGGAAATGTTACAGTCTAAAAAAGATTTTTTAATAAATGAAAAAACTCATGTTTTTATTGGCTGCCTAACATAACTTCTGATTGGCTAATCAGGCAGCCATGATGTCTCCTCCCCTCAGAAGGACAAAAGCACATTTTTGCGTTTATTTTTGCTTAATTTATCAATAAAGTAGTTCTTAGTGAGAATGACAATAAATTTTATTTCTTACTTTTCTCTTCTAATAATTCTGAGATTATTGTTGATTCTAAATCTATAATATACATCCTAGAAAAATATGCATATTCTTCAGTTTTTTTTCATAGATTATTTAATAAATGGGTAAAATAATTAATTTTTCAGATTGGAATTTGATAGATTAAGAAATTGACTACTAGGTCATGAATATTAGCTCAGCTTTATATTGCAACAGGAGTATTCTGAGGTGTTTCGTTTTGTCCTTCAGGCATCTGGGGTCGCCCTCATCACGATCGGAGCGCTCCAGTACTCGACCTACTCGCAGATCGGCACGTTTGCAGGGAGCAGCTTATCCAAAATCGCCATCGTCCTCATTGCAGTGGGCGCCATCATCACCCTTGTGTCCATTTTGGGACACTGTGGGGCATTCCTGAATAATTCCTCCATGGTGTCTTGTGTATGTACCAAATATTCCAAAATAGTTTTGAAGCTCTCTTTGTTAAATGTGACTCAAGTTTATCTAGAGATAAAGTTGAATTTTTCTCTGTTTCTTGGTGGATTAGTTCATCTGCATCCTGATAATCATCGTCCTTTTGGAGATATTTACAGGAGCTGCTTTTTATATATTTCGCAGCAGGGTGAGGCACTTTAATCAATTACATTATTTCTACATCAAACAAAAAAATCCTGAAGGATGAATCTGAAGATATCTTTAATATCATATTCTAAAAACATGATTGTACCTTAAATAAAACTAAGTGCTTGTGCCATCATGGGCTTACGTTGATCTCTGATTTTTTTTCCCAGACTGCCCTTCTGCAGATGAACAGCGGGATCAACACCCAAGCTCGGGCCGCGGTCTACGAATACAGCCCAAAGGACAGACACGCCATCAACAGGATTCAGGAAAAGGTGATCAACAACACTGGGAGAAACAGAATAGAAATGACCTTTATTGTCCCTCACTGAGGGGCCAGCAGCAAAGAGGAAGACGAACAAAAGTATGCAGATTCATCCTCCCACTACTTCCTGTCGTCCTTCTTTGTTGTTTTCACCGGTAGTAAAATTTGGCTGCTGATCACAAGTTACTAAACTACGGTTGAAAAACCACTTCATCCCAGCACAAAAACTTTTTATTAAAAACAAGTTTGTTTTTTGGGGTTTTTTTTTTCCAAATTTGTGTTTTTGTAATTTAGATTTGCCCATTTCACTGGTTAATGGAGGCCCAGCAACTGAAGGTGCTCTTCAGTTCAGTAACAGCTTTATGCATGAGGAGGGGGACATTGTCCAACAGTGATTTTATCTTATCAAGACTCCTTCTGTCTCCATCCACATTCACGGGGTCAAAGGAGCATCTTAGCACACAACTGGCCTTCCTGAGGATCTATAACTGCTTTCTCTCAACTGTAGACAAGGGATATTTAACAAAATATTAGATGTGTGAGTGTGTACAGTTTTGAAAAGATTAGAATTCATTTAAACTTGTATATCCATTTTTTGTTCAAATGTAATTTTAAATCTCCATAATTGTAATGAAGTTATTCATACCGATTGAGTGCATGTGGACTGTTCCTTTCTGGGTTTTTTTTTCTTTTTCGAAACGGACAAAATGTAATTTAGGGATTTAGGACGCAACTTCTAACTTTTAACCTTTCTCTACTTTAACTTTTGCTGCAGTTCAGCTGCTGTGGCGCCGAAACTTACACCGACTGGTCCAGAAGTGTGGGCTGGGGAAACCAAGAAGCCGTGCCAGATTCCTGCTGCCCGGAGAAGAGAGAAGGCTGTGGACATGACAAGGATAAAGCTCACAAAAAGGTCTGCTCTGCTGAGATATTTCAGCTGAAGAGTCTAACCACATTTCTGAGGACAAACAGTTAAACTCTGTCTTCTTCCTCAGGGATGCATCTCAGCTATAAAGCTTTTTCTGTTGAAGAATCTGGTGTGGGTCGGCGGTGTTTGCATTGCTCTCGGAATAACAGAGGTAACCTGCTTATAAAGTTTTACTAAGACGTCAGAAGCCTTAAATTATGTAAAAATGTATTCATTAAAAGCCAGAATGTGAATCAAAGGCAGGCTTTACATCTTCCCTTGGAAAAATACATGAAAGAAGCACATGGTTAGCCATTGCATTTATGGACCAAATGTAAATTTCACCTGGTAGGATTCTACAGAAATCAGACTTCATTCTTACTCAAGCAAATTCAAAGACAGATATGTTATTTTAAAAGCTAAAGCAACTGATTAGGTATGCCACATTATTTTATTCCCAGCGTCTAAATCCATCTTTTACCCGTTGCAGGTGTTTGGCGTGGTCGTCGGACTATGCCTCTGCCTGGACATTAAACGCAAAAATTATGAGAATCTCGACTAATTCATCATCACAACCATCTTCACACATCAACAAACAAACGAATAAACTTGTTTGATCATAATATATATTTTTGTTTCATGTAATTATTACTAAAACCTCTTCAGGCAATAAAGAGACTAAAAAAGAAAATGTTCTGATCCATATTCTATATTAATTTTAAACTGTTTAGCTGTTAGTTCTTTCTAAGAATAGATCTCAAATCAATAGGTTGTACAGGTTAAACGTTAATGGCTCCTTGAATTAATCCATTCATATGATTAATTAGCCTATCTAGCAAAATAAAGTCAGATTCGATGGGGAAATGCAGAGCAATATTGGAAGAAAACTAGAAAATTCCTGAAGAAATTTAACCGGGCCCCTGCCAAAGTGTGCCCATGCGTTTGGACCCAGCGTTCTGATGCTAAACATTAGCATTAATGCTAAAGAAAGCTGCAATGTAATCAATAGTCATAAGCATGACTTCCTCCATTCAGTATACTAAACATGGGTAATAAGTCAGAGAAATAGCTAACACCTCATTTAAGGTAAAAGGCTAATGCTAATGCACTGTCTTGCTGCGCAAGACAGTACCCTAACTTGACCGAAAACGATAATGCAAGCTAATATCATTGCAGCGCCTTGTGGCGCTGCATTAGCCACATATCAATCTCAAGGCTTTTATTTTGAAATTTTCTGTAAGCTTCATTTCAAATGTCTACATTAATACCATGATTAACATTCATTGGATTAAATCAGTTACTCAATGCTCAAAAAAGCAATAACCTGATGTCAAAATTTTCAGGGCTTTTATTTAGAAATTTTCAGTTAGCTTCATTTTAAATTTCCAAACTAATCCCAAGTGTGACAGTGGTTTTGTTGAAAAAGTCACATCATACCAACGAGAGCAAGTACCTGATATAAAAACTATCAAGGCTTTTATTTTGAAATTTTCAGAAAGCTTGATTTTAAATGGCCAATCTCATCCTATGTGTAACAGTGGTTTTGTTAAAAAAGAAGTCACATAATGCCAAAGAAGGCAATTCCGTAATATAAAAGAATGTCAGGGCTTTTATTTTGAAATTTTCATGAAGCTTAATTTAAAATTGCCATACTAATTTCATGTGTAACAATTGGTGGTTAAAATCAGTTATAAAATGCCCAAAACACAAGTAGTTTTAAAGGCCAGCTCCTTCTTCCTCAGTCGTAACTGACAGTTCCGCCATGTTGTAGTCCTAACCCTAACCCTGCAGTCATTGTAGTTCTAAAGAGGAGGTCAACTGTCATGTCAGTGTGACACACAAGAAGATACTTAATTCTAAATGGTTGAATCACTTAGTTTTTCTGAAAGGCCTGAGAGAAATATTGACTTTGTCACTGCCTCCTTATGCATTGCTATGGCAGGGCCCCAACAAGCTTAATAATGTACATGATTTTTCCTCTTCTCCCTCTACCAAAATCTGAAAGACAAAAGTCTGTTTTGTTCATTTTAGATATTTTAAATGTCCCCAGTTCCATTGTTAAATGTTCTAGAAGTTAAATTTTAATCGATCAAGAGTCTTCTTGCATTACTTGAAAATTGTCTTAAAACAATTTATTGCAATAACTTATCAGTAAAATGAGTTTTGTTGACAGGTAGGATTAAAAGTTTATAGCTTTTGACCAAGTTTGCTTTCTGGGACAATTTATTATCCAGTAACATTTATCATGACAGGACTAACAAACAGAAACCAACTTGAAAACATTTGAAATATCCTAAACAAAGGTGACCTTAAGTACAGCTTTGGTTATGTGTGGAGAACCTTAAATTCTCTTATCAGATCACACATAAGTTTGTAAAAATAATTAGCAGAGGCACTGTTGCAAATTAAACAAGTTTATTGAGCTCACAAAATAAAATAGTTAATTTTATTGTACAACATTGACCACACTAAAACCAGAAGTCCAGGTGGCCCTGGAAACCTTACAGCTGAAAACTATAGTTAACATCCAATTAAATAAAGTTTGACTGCTTGGGGGAGGAATAATAATAAAATCCAACTAAATATACAAATATAACTAAATGCACCCGAATGCTGCCAAACAAAATAACACTTAAAAAAAAAAAAAATCCCTGGTGAATAAAGCAAAGCAAAGAAAAACTCCCCTTCTACTCGTCTCCTCAATCTAGATAAAACAGCTTGGAACCCAGGGACAGCAGAGGTCCTTTTGTTTTACAAACAAGCCAGAAGGCTGGACAATAAAACTCCCCTTCCCTAGACAAAAAATAAATAAAATGCTTTGATCGATAACTATCCAGAAAAGAAATTAAACTACTACAACACTGAAATTGAAACAAAACTGAAGCAGTAGCAGGCCAACCTACAAAAAAAGAGAGTTAGACAAGCACCTTAAGTAGCCAGATAATAACTGCCTTTACTTTCTCTGAAGTGAAACAATTAACAGCACTCTGTACGTCTCTCTAGAACCAAGTTACCTGCAACAATCAAGTGGAGGCATCAGAAATAATTCTAACCCGCCTCATGCTTAACGTTAAACATACCTCTGGATGAATCATCAGCCTGGGCTCTGATCCCCTCAGCGATCTACCTGCTTTTAAATGTGAATGCCAATTACCTGTCTCCCTAATAAACCAGCTGTAATCCAACACAGCATCTTCCTTATATGGGCAAGAGGAAGCATGCGCAGCACCACACTTCCAGGAAAGATGCCACGGCTACACAAATGAAATTAATAATATCTCATAACAAAACTGTCAAAAAAATAAATAAAAAACAAGATCAGATTATATAGAGACTTGTTAAAACCAGTTTTTGGTAGGGAAAAAGAAAAAAAACAACTTAATTTCCATTTGCATAATTTATCAAGCTCTTTTTAAATTTATCAAGCAATTCATTTGTTGGTTATTGCAATACACCAATCATAAGTGCCTTACCTGCTCACATGGGAACACTCACTCAAAAAAAGCTGCTGAGCATGACTGAAGGATCACAAAGGTCATTCATCAGCATCTCACTGCGTTTTTGGGTTCAAGAAAAATCCCTATTTAAAATAAAGCGATCTTTATTTTAAAGATAAAGCCTGGCAGCCCACCAGGCCAATGACTCAGGGAAAAACCCTGATTCTGTCAGTATTTCTAAATGGTCTCTGGACTGCTCTTGGTCTGATCCCTCACCTAGGAGCCGTCTGTCCTGGTGAACCCGACCCAAGCACAGGCATGAAGCCTCAGACTGCTTCTAGGATCGCTGGGACACACAAACCCCTCCACCACGATAAGGTGGCAGCCCACGGAGGGGAAAAAAAATAAGGTACAAAGTTTTCTTACAAACTGAACAATGAGTAGCAAAATCTAACCCGTCTATATGAACAGTAGTTGTACAAAACGGTAAACTTTTTATTCTCAGTTACTTTTCTTTCCATAGAAGCTACACTTGGTTGGTGTTATGATTGGCTGTGGTCCCTTCCTGGAGGAGCGCATTGATTGACATGATGCTGCCATCACCTAACCGGTCTCCCTCTTCTGCTGGTAACTTCTCACTTCTATGAACATAGAAAGTCCTCCTGATCAGGTGACCCGTTGTGCATCTGCTCCATCTTCTCTCAGCTCTCGTCAGTCGTGGCAGATGGCTGCTTGTACTGAGCCCGGTTCTGGTTCTGACGGACGTTTCTTCCTGTTAGAGGGGAGCTCTTCTCCCCTGTCACTTCATGCATGGTCTGTATGAGGAATTACTGTAAAGTCAGCCATAACACAAGCCATTAGCTGTTGCCCCCTGCTGGTCAGGAGTGAATGCTGTAAGTCAATGACTCCATGTAATCTGATGGGTTTCCTTTTGTACAAAGCATTTAAACTACTTTAACTGAATATAATGTATTTATAAGTAGGACCAATTGGAATCTATGACTGAAATGAAATGATTTTGTTGAATGCCTTGACAACACTGTTGTGAATTTTTTGGTTGTTTGGGTTTTGGACAGAGTTTTGAGTTGGTTGTTGGGGTTTTGGACAGAGTTTTGAGTTGGTTGTTGGGGTTTTGAGTTGGTTGTTGGGGTTTTGGACAGAGTTTTGAGTTGGTTGTTGGGGTTTTGAGTTGTTGGGGTTTTGAGTTGTTGTTGGGGTTTTGGACAGAGTTTTGAGTTGTTGTTGGGATTTTGAGTTGTTGTTGGGGTTTTGGACAGAGTTTTGAGTTGTTGTTGGGATTTTGAGTTGTTGTTGGGG
The DNA here is from genome assembly GCA_010277015.1 of Poeciliopsis turrubarensis. Lineage (NCBI taxonomy): Eukaryota > Metazoa > Chordata > Actinopteri > Cyprinodontiformes > Poeciliidae > Poeciliopsis > Poeciliopsis turrubarensis. The sequence continues at coordinate 3,751,740 of VMRN01000009.1, read as the reverse complement.
TTTTGGACAGAGTTTTGAGTTGTTGGGGTTTTGGACAGAGTTTTGAGTTGGTTGTTTGTTTAAGTGTTCAGTTTTATATCAAGCCAATTCACAACAAATGTTGTCTCAAAGCACTTTGAAACAATTTTAGTTGAACCACATATTTCAATTGCCATTAGTCAACATTACAATAAGCTCAATTACAAAATTAATTTTAATGCTTTGTACAAAAGGAAACCCATCAGATTGCATGGAGTCATTGACTTACAGCATTCACTCCTGACCAGCAGGGGGCAACAGCAAATGGCTTGTGTTAAGGTTGTTGACTTTACAGTAATTCCTCATACAGACCATGCATGAAGTCACAGGGGATAAGAACTCCCCTCCAACAGGAAGAAACGTCCGTCAGAACTAGAACCGGGCTCAGTACAAGCAGCCATCTGCCACGACTGACGAGAGCTGAGAGAAGACAGAGCAGATGCACAACGGGTCACCTGATCAGGAGAACTTTCTATGTTCATGGAAGTGACAAGTCAACAGCAGGAGAGGGAGACCGGTTAGGTGATGGCAGCATCATGTCAATCAATGCGCTCCTCCAGGAAGGGACCACAGCCAATCATAACACCAAACCAAGTGTAGCTTCTATGGAGACAAACAAAAACAATAGTTAAAATAAATAATGTAGGGGTTCATAAAAATGCAAAAACACATTCTAACAGACTGATAAACAATGGATTCTAACATTTAACATTGGAAAACATTTTAAATATCCAAAACAAATAAAATAAAGTCTGCAAAGAGTCCGTAAACAAAGTTCTCCTTCCGTCCATGGTTGGGGCCTGGCGATGAATGGCAGAATCAGATGAAAAGATGATCCAGGATGATTCCTGAAGGACAACAGGATATAACCCTTTAACTGAATGAAAACAAACTTGCAAAGTTCTTCCAAATTCCAAGTCAAAGTAGATAACTGCCTTACCTGCTGTAAAAAGAAAGGCTGTTGAGCTCAATGGTTGGGTCACGAAGGTCATCCATCAATGGGGGGGGTGAAGTCCTCTTCTGTCCGATATTGAGGAGAACGATGAACTTCTCCGGTTGATGATGGGTGAAGTCAGATGGAAAAAGATGGTCCAGCAGGATTCCTGAACAGGACAGAGGAGGATTTAAGGTCAAGCCCTTTAACAATTCATAAAGAAACTCAGACTTGTAAATATCACTTCAACAGCAAAATACCTGCAGCATTTCTCATGGAAGACTGCTCAGCCCTATGGTAGGGTCATTAAGATCATCAGTCACCAGGGACGACCTTAATGAGGGGTGAAGAAAGCCTTTTCTGTTTGTTGATAGCATTTTCCGTCCGGTCGTTCTCAGGTGTAGTCGGGGGGCGTCATCTGAAGAGATGATGCATTTTACACACATTTCCAATACTTCGACATAACATGCATTTCAAACATTACCCAAGATCAGAAGTTAATCCAAAATCCATTCCAGTTACCATACATTTCAAATATCCTACCGTGTTTTTCCTGCATCTCCAAGACCTGTTCTGATTGCTGTACTCAAAATCAGAACACCTGCATTTCATATAGCCTACCGTGTTTATGTGC